>JAVQIZ010027380.1:0-17405 GCA_036023535.2 Galaxias brevipinnis | reverse complement strand
TATTCCCACAATTTGAGGTGACTGACAAGTTGTTTCTTCAAGCAAAATAGATTTGGTGTTTAAAATTCAATTAAGCTGCTTTATATTGGGGGTTTAGAGAAGGCGGGTCATTTTGACCCGAGGACACGGGGTGTATACAGAATATGAGGACATCACAGGGTTAATGTGTATGTGTGTGCGTGCGTGCGTGTGTGCGTGCGTGTGTTTGTTAAGTGTTTAATTTCCTTGATACAGCTTTTTCAGATTTGGATGATGATATGCTTCAGATAGGCGTATAGGCTATATGACAATGGGAAATGATACAATTTGAAAATCTCACAATTTGGTTTCTTGATTAAATCGTTTAGCCTATAGCTTTTTGACAAAAGCGAAAACAATAAATACATTTGATTTTGCGCATACAACCAACTAAATGTATAGTACACTTGTATAGTGTATAGTTGCTTTAATTTTCGCATTGTGTTACCACGCTGACTTTGATTAAATGCAAAAATGTATAGTTAAATCCAACTATGTGGTGTGGCCAAAAATTTGGACAAACCTAAAAACAAATCTTTTTCTGTACAGGCCCACTTTTATTTAATTAGGTTAATTTAAGGCAGGTTTACGGGGAAGAGCTATCATTAGCTAACTTAAATGTAATAGCATATCTCAATCTATCTTTTTCAGGTTTAAGTGTGACTCCTGTTCTAAAACCTGGAGCTCAGCACGTGTGGTGGTTTTGTTTCGGTACCGGCTAAGACGTGAAGCGGACCGTGGTACAGTCACCATGAGGCCATTTGGACAAGCTTGCCAACGGTGCAAGGACAGCCATTTCTATCGCCCAGGGTTTTCCCAACAAGAGGTGGAAGATGGCCTAGACAGGCTGTTCGGGAAGATAAGGAAAAACTGCTATGGAGAAGAACACGATGAGGATAATGGATCCGGAGGCTGTGATGAAGTGCGAACCAAGCCTCATGAAAGGGCACTTTGCGAAGGTTGCAAAATGGGCATATGTTGCCAGGAAGAATAATTTCTATAGGCCTACATGTGTATAGGCCATGTGTTCTTGTGTGTGGATCGGGTTTGAGAAGTATGAAGGGGGTTGAATTGTATATCCATTTTGAGGAAGTACTTGTTATATCAAAGTATATTATTTACAGATTGTTTAAAAAATGTTAAACCTTTATTTAACCAGGATAATTCACATTGAAAATTTTAGATTAAAAGCGTATTTTCAAGTGAGACTTATAAATGCATGCAATATTAAAGTACTTTTTTTTTTAAGCTTTTTTCAGAAAGTGCTTTACAAATGAAAATCTTTTATATTTTGTTTTAATGTTATCCGTGGGAATGAATAACGTTATTTGGCCCTTGATTACTACGCTATAATGATTCAAACGCAATGCAATATTCACTGTTGATTTTGGAAGCTTGATCGGCGTATCCGCGTTGGCAACAAGATAATTCAATAGAAGACAACACAAGTTTGCTTGGTTTCTTTATCCGCTTTGCTGGGAATGTGAGGTACATGAGATGTTGCCATTGATATCGTCAAAAAAAGCAAACGTGTGGTAAAAACAAACGCACATAGACATTGACCAATTGCATTACAGCTGACCAGTGACATTCGCTGCTGCGCAAGCGCAGCGTGATTTTTGGCAGCAACAACAGAGGCTTCCCAGACTCGCAGCATCATTTATGAGTCTTCATCTGACTGCTGAGCTAGATCGTAGTAGAACGAGAATGGTTCCTGGCGGTGGAGCTACAGCAGAAAGGCCAAATGCAGAAAATGATAAGATGATGCTATTCTTTTTGCATGATTATTTGGATGTTCAACTGGTGCCAAAGTAAATCGATTGTGTAAGTAAAACGCTCTGCCAGTGCCATTGTTTTTTACGTGTCTGTGTCTCTTATTTACGAGCCTATACAAACAGCTTTAAGGTTACAAAAATAAAACAACAGAGACAGACAGGACAAGAGGCAACGATGCTTAGTTGCTTGATATCTTCCCAGGTAGCTTTATGAATTCTCATTGCACAATAAGGTACATTTGGTGTAGTAGCCAGGCTGACACTATCGTTCGTTACATTTATTCGTGTTTTGCTAGCTTAGTTAAACCGCATAACTCATGCAACTGCTAGCTTAGCTAGACTGAACGACGATGAAGTATTGTTGAAGCCAACGTCACAGGATCCTGAACACATGATTTAGGTATGCCATGCCATCCGTCTTTTGTGTTCGCTTTTAACATTATTTCATTATGCTGGCTGGCACGGGGCGCTTTTCAGGCCAAGTTCAGTTTTGCTCATGTTGCCTATAGCCACCTAGTGTTAGGTTAGCTATGTTTAACCAAGCTAACGCGACTCCAGAGCAGCTGCAACCAGCTAAAGTAATCATGTTTTGTGTGAAATAGTAATTCCTAACATTTGGTGGACATCATTAATGTCATTAACGTTATAAGCTATTAGATTGTCAAACACAAGATCTGATCATTTATTTGGAAATTGGACCCTGTTGACTTTGTTGATATATCCTAGTATTTGGTGTTCTGATTAAATAGATTAAGTGAAGTTAAACTGGCAAACCCTGGTACACACCCTAGTAGATACAAATTAGTAGTATACTTTACCTTTTCAATGTAGAGACTGTTACATCCAATCACGGGCAAAGGGATTTTGACATTTGGGTTATTTCAATTCTAATGACCCAGAACTGGATTACCCTCTGTATTGTCTACTATTGAAGCTTGTGTGTTTCATCGACCATATCCCTAATGCCCTTATAAGACCTTATCTGGCTGTAGCCAAGAGCAACTTCAGTAATTCTTAGTTCTGATTATAGTTATTTCATGTCCCAATTATGCCTGTCTGCTCTTTGACTAGCAGAGAGAGAGAGAGAGAGAGAGAGAGAGAGAGGGAGGAAGAAAGAGATGTTTAGTGAACTAGAAGTAAACCATACTGCAAGGAACTGAGAGCAGAGCAGACAGCCTGACCTATAAACTATATTAAACCCCACCTCCCTACACACAGACAAACACAACGTCACACACTCTGTCTACAGTGAACTTTACTGGAGCAGAAAATGCTAAAATGGTGCATGTTTATAAACAGTGCAATGGGAACTACTGTAGAGCCTGGCCTTTGTTTTTTTGCTTTTCTTTCCGTCTCTCTACCAGTCCATGTGAAGGGGAGGGACTAACGCTATATTCAAATATTTAGAAACTGCCAATGGCCAACTGTAGAAGGGCTGAAGTAGGCTCTTTGTATAACAAGACAGATGGCCATAGAATGGATGGTGTAATGATATACTCAAAGTAGCCATTAGAGAAACGGTTTGTGTGCAAGAGGGAGAGGGAGAGGAAGTAAGGGAAGGGGGCGTGTATGATGGAGAAGAAAAGTAGCTAGAGAGGGACACAAAAAAGATTTTGTTTTAGAACAAGGGGACAGAACCTTAAACCTAATGACTTTTTTTAAAACTGGGATTCTTGGAATCTCAGTGGATTTCTTTTTAGCCAGGAAAAATTGTCTTGTCGTTGTTGATTTGCTCTGCATGGTTAACCATTGTATGTTTCACACGCACAGACAAAGGGAGGATACTTCCTCTCCAGGAAAAGATAGAACAGTCATTAGAAAGATTCATCCTCTATTAATTCTCTTACACATAAACAGTCTGTTGACTTTATCATATAACCAGATCCCTGCTCCATATTTCTCTTTTTTCCCCTAGTGTATTACTGTCTTGTCGAATTCTATGTTCTTTCTCTATCATTGTGAAACATTCTGGCAGGTGGTTGATGAACCTAAATTCCTCTACCTGTGTTTCCCATAACCCCCACCACCACTCCCTCCAACAGGGCTGCAGTAAACAGTTGACCATGTCAGTTTGAACTACAAATCCCGTGGAGCTGGGGAGAGGAGGACGGGGGGCAGCAGCAGCAGAAGGAGGTGGTGGCGGAGGTGAAGGAGGGATAGTCGACAGCGGTACTTTGGTGCAGCTCTCTGTTGGTGCTCATTGAGTGTCATCCCCAGGTGGCCGACCATGGGTAACACTGCCACAAAGTTCCGCAAGACTCTGGTGAGCGGGGACGAAGCGCTGGCCTGGCAGCTGTATGAGGGGAACCCCCAGTTCAGGGACAGCCTGGACCCTAACGCCTCTTATGGGGAACCTTACCAGCACAACACGGCCCTGCACTACGCCTGCCGGCACGCCATGACCCGCTTGCTCAGGTGAAAGCTTTTCACTCAAACGTTGCAGACACGTGGCTAGAAACTAATTTTTGATTTTGGTTTTGCATGCTTCAAAGCATAGACACCTTCATTTACACAAGGGACAGACACGTACATAGATGCACAGACAGAATGTGTCATTCTTGTAAGTGCTACTTATTGCAAAGGTGGAAAAAGGAATCCACACACACTTGTTAAATTGTCTAACCTGCTAATAGACAGAAGGAGGAGGTTGGAAATCGAGATCATTAGGCAATGAGCAAAGTGTGTTGGCGAGCGTGAGCAAAATAAATGAAAGTGCCTAAAAAGCGAGAGACCGATTCCAGTGTGTTTTCCCTAATCACAGGCTGTCCATGAGGAAGACAGCTGGTCCTGTGACTCAAGTCTTTTTCCTCTCACTCCTCCTCTTTCTCACTATATCTCCCAATGATTATGGAGGAGGAAATGCAGAGGAAGTGGTTTGAATAGGCTAGTTAATTGATGTCTGTGTATACAAGAGCAATTGAGATTGTGTGTTAAGGACGTATTATTTTGTGTATGTGTGTGTGTGTGTGTGTGTGTGTGTGTGTGCTTGTGTGTGTTCATTATAGCACAATGCACACGTGTGTAGCAGACAGTTTAGTGACAGTTTAATTCAGTTCCTTCTCATTAACCTGTAAGTCCACACTGTAAGGGGAGGGGGGATGGGTAGTTTGAAAATGATCCAACTGATTAAGTATCAGACTGAATTGAATTGTTTTCATTTGGGCTGTATGATTGAACTCAAGTGCAAGTTTAAAAAAGTGGTCCTTTACATTGAAACCCATCTGCTAAGGCCTTCAAATAGACTGTAGACATCGTCATAACTCATTTTAACAATCAGAAACAAACCTCATACCAATGGTACCTAACGGAAGCCATATGGAACATAGGCAATAGTGCTAGTCAAGTGATGATGCTCACGGTAGGTTTGTGATTTGAAGAAGAGATTGCACTAAGGACAGGAAAGAGAGGAAGAAGGGAGATGCTATAGAATATGTAGAAAGAGCAGAGTGAGAGAAGGGTGGGGCTGGCGAAGGAAGTAGAGGGTTTTAAGGTAATCAGTAAATGGAAGCTTTGATAGACCTAGAGGCCGGTCCAGCCTGCCTCACTGCATCTGGCAGATTTATGGAAGCGTGTTTGCTTTTGAGCGTGTCCATTTTGTCGAAGACATTAACTCTCTCTCTCTTTCTTTCGTTCTCTCTCTCTCTACTACTCCTCCATTAAATGTACCTGGCCCTCTTGCTCTAACCATCTATCATTCTCCCTTCTCCGCTAGGTCGTTCCTGTTCAGTAAAGAGGGGAACCCAAACAAGAGAAATGTCCACAACGAGACTTGTATCCATGTGCTGTGTCAAGGCCCGCAGATCCTACTCCTACCAGAAGGGGCACTCTCACCTAGGCTGGCCAGACCGCAGAGAGACGAACAGCGCAGGGCAGACTGTCTGCAGGTGCACACACACACACACACACACCCACGCCCACGCACACGCACACACCCACACTATTTGAATGACCATGGAGATTGGAGTTGTTAAAGAAGTGTGCTCTTCCAGATGATCCTGAGCTGGACCGGAGCGAGGCTGGACAGGGGTCAGTATGAAAGGGCAAATGTGAACGCCACAGACAACCACCACAGCACCTGTCTCCACTACGCTGCAGCCGCTGGCATGAAGAGCTGTGTGGAGGTTAGTCTGTACCTGGGTGGTACTAGCAGAGAACCGTTTGTCTTGGCTGACTGAGTAGTTTCAGATGAAATTCCTCTGTTTACTTTCTACCTCCCATCAGTAGCTTACCTCAACTTACCCCCTCTTCTTTGTTTCTGCTTGTGCTGTGCCCATATCGTAACTCTTACTCTGGCCATCACACAAACACACCTTCAGCTCCTAGTTTACCCCTAAACATAACGCTCTTCCTCGGCCTCTAGTTGCTGATCCAGAGCGAGGCCGACCTCTTTGTGGAGGACGAGGACAAGTTGACCCCTTGCGACCATGCCGAGCGCCAACACCACACAGACCTGGCCCTCAGCCTCGAGTCCCAGATGGTCTTCTCCCAGCACACACTCGCACGCAGCGACACGCACACAGAGAGCAAGATGCTGCACCGCAAAGAGGTGAGATGGACAATACAAACCTGCTAACTGTGTAGAAACATTGATAGCTCTGTGGATAGATATACCTGAGAGCAACAACATATGGCAGAGTAAAAACATTACAAACCCATCATGGAAAAACACACACACACACACACACACACACACACACACTGCCTTCTGTTTATTGTTGCTCAATATTAAGAAGGACACAAGGCATAGGAGAGCTTAACCAGCAGCTGCAGTGTGCTGATAGGAGCTCAAACCCCATGTTAATTCTTCGACTCTTTCTATCCCCGTCCTCCTAACTCCTCCTCCGTTTTTCTCTTAAATCCTTTCTCTCTCTCTCTCTTTGGCTTGTCTGTCACCTTTTCTTCCACGTTCCCTAATCTGTCATCACCCTCCATTTCCCCTCCACACGTCCTCTTTGTCTTTTCTTGGCCCGTACTTCTCCTGCCCTCTCCCCTAGCCATATGAAGGGTTGAAGCTGCAGGACTTGAGGAGGCTGAAGGACATGTTGATAGTGGAAACAGCTGACATGCTCCAGGCCCCTCTATTTACCGCAGAGGCCCTGCTCCGAGCTCACGGTAAATACATTGTGTTTGTGTGTGATTGTGTGTGTGTGTTTTAGTTTTAGATGGAAGATTTGTGTTATTGTCTATGTACTCTCTATATCAGATTACCACAGCATGGATTAGGAAAAACAACTTGTGTGTGTTTGCGTTTGTGACACAAGCTTTAATGTCAATAGTATGTGTGTCGCTCTCCTTCAGACTGGGATAGGGAGAAGCTTCTGGAAGCATGGATGTCTGACGCCGAGGGCTGTTGCCAGCGTTCGGGGGTCTCCATGCCAACCCCTCCCCCTAGTGGCTACAATGCCTGGGACACACTGCCCTCGCCCCGTACCCCCCGCTCGCCACTCACCCTCACTCTCACCTCCCCAACGGACAGCTGCCTCACCCCAGGGGAGGAGGGACTCGCTATGGTGAGCCAAAGGACTGCTATTAGAGAGCTTATGCTGGAATGTAGGATCATATCCTTTGCATACATCCCTGGTGTTCAATTAGTGGCTTTTAAGACTCATGTGACTTAGAGGACCTTATTTTGTAGCTCGTAATATTGATATGGGAGAATCAAATACTGATGGTCAAAGCTCTCATGCCCTGCAAATGTTTGTCTTGCAAATGAGTGTTGTGCCGATATTAGTTTTGGCATAGCCGAGTGAGGAGAACTCATACTAAGTTGTTTTCTCATTCGATCGACTCATCACAAGCACACTGGTTACGTTTCTATTGGTTAACTTTGTTTAGGAAATAATTTAACTTAAACAAAATAAGGGTCTGTTTTGGGTAGCCTATGTCAGAAATACATCTCCGACGTAAAAGCACCGAGGCCATTTGGGAGCGGCTTTTTTATTAATCGCTATGCCAATTTCTGTGCTGGAACAGCACACAAGTGAAAGCCCTTATACAGTATCTTATCTTATCATGGCCTATCGCCCCAAACAGTGCAACAAAATGGTAACTGAGGTCTAGCCCAAAATAAGCATTATGAGGTGAATGTGAATTTGTCCAATCATTTAGTAAAAAAAAAAAAATGCTGCTACAAAACTTTAAAAAAAAAAAAATTCTATGCCTTGGTCAAAGATAGCTGGCATTTTGAAGTTATCTATTCGCCTTCTCTTGAGCACGGCAGACTGGGCCGTCTCTATCTATTCAGAGACATTGACTTACCAAGTCAACTTATATTTAGTATAAGTGCCCACATCTATGTCTAACGTGGTGTTTATACTTGTCTCTCTGCAGTGTGGCATTTGTCTATGCTCCATCTCTGTGTTTGAAGATCCAGTGGACATGTCCTGTGGCCATGAGTTCTGTCGGGCCTGCTGGGAAGGGTAGGTACTGTGTGTGTGTGTGCGCATGCATGGGACGTGTGTGTGCGTGCATGCGTGCCAAGTGTGCCCTCAGTGTCTAAATTGGCTCAAAAGGTTTGTTCCTTTGTGTAAGGTTCCTAAACTTGAAGATCCAGGAAGGCGATGCCCACAACATCTTCTGCCCGGCGTACGACTGCTACCAGCTGGTGCCAGTGCAGGTCATAGAGAGTGTGGTGTCCAGAGAGATGGACCAGCGCTACCTCCAGTTTGACATCAAGGTAGATAGATACACACACTCACACACTAGCTTCCAGATGGACTATTTTTACCTTCCTCACTATCGTCACTTTCACCTTTGCTCCTCCTCCTTGTTTCTCTCCTTCATTCTCTCTGTCTACCTTCCCCCACAGGCGTTTGTAGAGAACAACCCAGCTATCCGTTGGTGTCCCGCTGTGCGCTGTGAGCGAGCGGTGCGTCTGACTAGACCAGGCCCTGGAGACACGGACCCTCACAGCTTCCCCTTGCTGCCCTCCCCGGCAGTGGACTGTGGCAAGGGACACCTCTTCTGCTGGTACTACTGCTCAGCACAATAGACAAGCAAACGCTGATGCCAAGAGGACAGTTTTACGCGCCAAGCCAGTTTTTCGAGATAATCCTGCACTAACCTTTCCTGATTTGTGTTGGCCTCCTCGCTCCCCTCTGTCTCACAGAAGAGGATAAAACGCACTGTCAGCCTGCAAAGACATTGAACCCCTTGTCAGCCAGTAAGCCAAACACTTCCTCTGTGTGTTTCTCTCTCGTCTGTTTCTGTCCACAGGGAGTGCCTTGGCGAAGCCCACGAGCCGTGTGACTGCCAGACCTGGCGGATGTGGCTCCAGAAAGTCTCCGAGATGAAGCCGGAGGAGTGTGAGTCTGGTTCTGTAATGGGTTTCACATCTCTCAACTAGATCACATTAGTTTCCTTTTGTGTTTCCGCTGCAGTGGCAGCTGTGTTTTGGTACATTGTGTTGTGTAAACGGCTATGTGTGCTTATGTGTTTGACCCCAGTGGCAGGTGTGGGCGAGGCCTACGAGGATGCTGCGAACTGTCTGTGGCTGCTGACTAACTCTAAACCCTGTGCCAACTGCAAGTCCCCCATTCAGAAGAATGAGGGTTGCAACCACATGCAGTGTGCCAAGGTACAGTCACCAGATGGAATCGTCTCGACACAAATGTTGGTTGACGTGAAACATAACTGGCACAAACAGCAATGCACTTGTTATCTAGCATTTGAATCGTGTTATCGTGCTGAACAATTATTTACATTGAAATTGAGCTAATATGGAATATACCTTTTGAGTCCTTGTGACAGCGTTGTCTTTGTGTTTGCGTGTCCCAGTGTAAGTATGACTTCTGCTGGATCTGCCTGGAGGAGTGGAAGAAGCACAGCTCCTCTACAGGGGGCTACTACCGCTGCACGCGCTACGAAGTCATCCAACAGCTGGAGGAGCAGTCCAAGGAGATGACTGTGGAGGTACACACACACACACACACACACGCACACACTGTGTGTGTCCTGCTCTCTCCCTTCCCCTGGTTTTCAGTGCTCTTCCTCTGCACTTCCCTACCCTACACGCCTTTCAAGACAAGCATAGCCACTCAAGGTTTGTTATTGTAAGGTGACCTTGAGTGTCTTGAAAGGCGTCCTCAAATATAATGTATTATTTTATTATTTAATTATGTTCACTTTACATGACAGAACAAATCAGTATGTAAATACTGCACCAAAGATTTTTGAAAAACCTGCCTTTTGTACATGGGCCAGGTCAACAATAGATAAAGCTGAATAGACATAAAATAATAGTCTGACAGTGCACCTGGTTTGCAGCTTTAAAGAGCCAAGGGTTGATATTCAAACAGTCGAATGATAAAAGCTTTTTTCTGGACTAATGTACAATCCTCCTCTTTATAAGTGAACTCTGCACTCCTCAGGAAGAACAATATGCAAAGTTTGAGAAAATAATAATAAGCTAATATTACACTTAGACACATATTCACACGAGTACACATAATCGCTAGCCCTATGTAAATATTTTATGTGTGTGTGTGTGCGTGCGTGCGTGCGTGTGTGTTTCAGGCGGAAAAGAAGCACAAAAGTTTTCAGGAACTGGACCGCTTCATGCACTACTACACCCGCTACAAGAACCACGAACACAGCTACAAGGTGAAACACGCACAGACTACACTATAAAACATCTTCACCAGCTATTTCTCTTCTTCTGTTGAAAAATGCTGTTTTGCCTGGTAGAAAACATGCTCAAGTTTCCCCTTTCGATCCATGACCAAATTGTCAATTTCTTAGCATATTTTTAGAAAAACATTTAGGAAAAACATGCCTAACAATTGTATTTACTTTCTACAGTTGGAGCAGAAACTGCTGAAAACTGCCAAAGAGAAGATGGAGCAGCTAAGCAGAGCCTTTATTGGCCGTACGTCTCATTCTTCCCTTTTGTATTCCTAATATAATTAGTGACTTTTATTGAACTTCCGTCTGGTTTTTCCTCCAGGTCATATCTCATTCTTACAGTGTATTTGCGTAACGTTGGGTCTTTTCAGGTGAGGGCGCTCCCCCAGACACCAGGTTCATAGAGGACGGAGTGTGTGAGCTGTTGAAGACGCGGCGTGTTTTAAAGTGCTCTTACCCCTATGGCTTCTTCCTCCAGCCTGGCAGCACACAGAAAGAGATCTTTGAGCTTATGCAGGTCATTATTTACACTTAACCTGTGCTCCAAACACGTCTATCCTTGCTGTCCCTCCCTTATTCACTGCCCTTTAAATGAAGCCAGCCGGGTGCATTTTGTGGTCAGGTTTGGTTGAGCTTGGTACAAGCTTGTTTCCATACATTCCGTGTGTGTGTGTGTGTGTTTGCAGACGGATCTGGAGATGGTGGTGGAGGACCTGGCCCAGAAGGTGAACCGCCCCTACCTGCGGACACCATGCCATAAGATAGTCAGTGCCGCCCGCCTGGTCCAGCAGAAAAGACAAGAGTTCCTGGCCTCTGTGGCCAGGGGGGTGGCTCCCAATGACTCGCCTGAGGCCCCTCGTAGAAAGTAAGCCAGCGTGCAAACACACAAATCCTCACCTATGCTCCTTCTGCATGTACCTGGCCCATGCTTGAGCACCGTTGGAAAAACAACGACATGCTTTTTATATGTGTGTTCCAGCTACCCTGGCAGCTCGTGGGACTGGGAATATCTGGGATTTGCTTCTCCTGAGGTGAGACCACCTGCTCTCCAGACGCCAACGACACCGACTCAATGCTCTACTACTCTTGCTAATGCTAAGCTTTTTCTAACACAAACTAAATATCCAAAACCAATGCAAATGCTTTGAGTGTTTCGACTTGATGGATTTAGATGACGTAGTCTGCTTGTGTGTGTGTTAAGATGCTGAGGAGTCACTCTATATTGGGAGGGGGAGAACAGAGAGAGAGACAAACACAGGTATCTCATTCATAAACCTTTATTTTTCACTTATAAAGGCAAACTCACGGACTCATTTGACTGATTCAATCTGTCTGAATACATTAATTTGTCTGTCAGCATTTGCTAACGTGCTTAAATTAATATTAGTCCAAGCAAATGCTTGTAGACACACATAGAAACCTCCTCGCTTAACTGGTATGTACAGAAGCCATGAGGGATTACCTGAAGCAACAAGTGTGAAGGATTTGAAGAATAATGTTAGGCACACAGCGATCCGTCTTGATCAAAGCTTGCTAGACATTAGGTCAATATTGATTGGGTTACACTACTTGCCGTAACACATGATGCCAATCCTTTAAACACAAATAGAAGATATCAATAGACATTTTGTAGGCCCACCGCTACATTTATTTTGTTAGGATACAGAGGCATGTTGGCCTTTGAGTTCTGACACGTCTGCCAGTTCAGCACACGCCAGAAGCACTAAGCTTTGGCAATAAGATTTGTCTTCAAATTAAATAGAATGCTTGTGGGTTCCTAGCTGACCCATTTATAAGGATGGGGAGCTGTGTCCCAAATGTTAGTGTCACACATTAGCATTCAGAGTGGTGCTTGGTTGAAATGTTTGTCATACACACAACATAAACTGTACGAACAAACTCCTTTTGAATAAAGCGTTTTTTACGGTTACCCCTTGGGTATTCTGTAGGTTAAACCTATTAAAGACAACATTCTTTTACTCAACTAACTAATACACAAATGATTGATTGTTGGTCTGTCCAGGAGTATGCAGACTTCCAGTATCGTCGTAGGCACAGGCAGAGGCGCAGGGGAGACATGTTGAGTCTACACAGCATTAGGAGCAACAGCAACACACCAGAGGCCAACAGGAGGAGCGACAACACAGGTTATCAATACACACAAACCCATGCATACATGCATATTCTCTAACCTCTTTGCAACACGCATACTTAAATATCCATGAGTAGTGAATGGGCCTAATCACCATTGCGGTTGATCACATGGATGCTGGTTCGGTTATAGATATAAAGGATTGTCGGCTAGTGCTGAGTTGACCTTTCGACTTGTCTGTTGTCACAGAAGGCCCCGAGAGGGGTGAAGGAAGGAGACGGGCCCTTGGTTCTCTTGACGAGGACGACCCGAACATCCTTTTGGCCATACAGCTGTCCCTACAAGAGTCACAGAGAGCAAGGGGACTGGAAGGAGGGGTGGAGGGAGGGATGAGACTAGAGACTGGGCCTGGCCAGGCGTTGGAGAGAGAACAGGACAGAGGATTAGGCCCCGGAGGAGATGCGATGGTTGTCCCCTTAGACCCTCTTTGTGCAGACGGAGCTCTAGGGGCCAGGGGCTCCTCCTCTCACCCCTCTCACCTGGATCCCCCTTGCCCTCCCTCTAGGACAGACTCCAACCCCCAGCCCACCTTATCTCAGCCCCTGCCTCTTCCTCCGCCTCCCCCTTCTCTAAGCGCGGAGCTACTGGAGCTCGGGGATAGCCTTATGAGGCTAGGGAATATCACCACTCCCTACGACCTAGACCACAGCTTTGACACACAACGCCAGGATCAACCGTTCACTCACCATGTCTACCACCGTGCCACAGTCTCCACCGCATACACCTTGGACCACGACTACGACAGCTGCAACCCTAATGAAGACATCGCCATGCTGACAAATCCATATTCCCTTGACCATATCGTTGCCACCGTCCCGCAAACCCTAGACCCCAGCTACAACCAACAAAGTCAGGAGCAGAATCACTGCCACTTGAGTGCTTATACTGCTGAGTCTGACCACACTGGTTCCTACACACTTGAACGGACCCGTAACCCAGAGCATAGCTGCTTGTGTCCCCCTAATCCAGAAGACACCACGTCCTGTGCACTAGAACACAGACCAAACCCAGACAATACTGGTTCAGAACATCCAACCCCCGACACCATTGAAGGATGCCCTAACTCAGTCGTAACCCAATCTTCTGCCCACCTGTGCCTCCCCTCACCTGACCTGATGCTGTCCCCCGTGGTACCTCCAGGTGGTGCTTTCACCCCCAGTGACCCAGACTGTCTGGAGCCCCTGGATGACACAGCCAGTGCTCAGCTGCTCGATAACATCATGGCCTGGTTCAGTCACAACATCAATTCCCAAAACAGCCCCCAGAACCTTGCTCTCATCCCTTCCCCTCCAACCACAGAGACAGACTCATCTCCGGACATATCTGCAGTTCCTCAGGCAGATTCCCAGGCTAGCTCCAGGGAGACCCCTTCAGACCCACTCTGTCAGCCACAAGAGGGTGAGGCCGAAGCGGACAGGGGCTCTACCTGCACCCCCTGTTCTGGTGCTGGAGTAATGGGAGATCTGGAGGCTGTTAGACCCTGCACGCTGGAATTGGAGTGCAGGAGTGATGACAAGGAGTGTATGGAGACAGAGTGTGTGTTGGATCTGTCGCTGGACGCAGTGGACACACTTTCTGGCTCCGACACCCTCTGTGGAGGAGGCCCTATTGACACTGCCCAGAGCATAGAGATAAACCAAGCCCTTCAGCTAGACGACGACCAAGCACCTGAAGAGTGGGAAGAGCAAGTGCACCTTGTGTGATGACCATTGGAAAGGAAGGGCTGCAGAGCTCAGTGAAAGTTGTGAATAGAGGAGGAGGTCAAGTTAGAAAGATGGACACCTAACGATATGGAGGAGAGGAGGCATGCTGACCTACTAACAATGATGAGAAAGCAGGGATGAGCTCTAAGAATGACTGGTGCCTCAATGGGAAGTCTAGTTTCATAGGACTAGATTGTTTACTGTATGTACTGTTGTATGTAAAAGAGGACTTCAGCCCTAAGGTGTTATCCACTAATTATGATGTCATAACCAGTGGGATGTGAAAAGCTGTTTGATGCTGCAAGGCCAAACTGACCTTTCTCGAAGAGTTTAAACTAATTGTTCAAAACGGAGAGTGCATTAATAGACAGCCGAGGTTGTCACAAGTGTAGTTAGTATCCCATTACTGTTCCACTCTGTATTTGCCACTTTGTTCTCCGTTCCCAAGTTTTCTGTTATCACTGAGTTCTTTAATCATACATTTTGGAGTGAGATGTTGGTGCTGGAAAGGGCTAAATTCCAAACTGACCTCTGGCTCCTACTACCCACATGTTACAAGCACTTGTGTATTATCAGACTGCTAAGAATAATAAATACCTTAATAGGGGTGTTTATTCTATAGATCCGGGGATATAACGAGACTGTCTGATTGGGTACAGTACAATCAGTAGGACTAATTCAATTCATGTACCTTCAGTCAACCGCTGTGAAAGAGCCAGCCACAGTCTAGAACTGTTTGTACTTGTTGTCAGGTATACCCCTCTCTGGTTGATGTGTCGTCTGAAACCCATCGGCAATCACAAATGGTGCAATCGTCTTGTTTTGTACAGGTTTTTTCCACTAATTAGAATTGTTCCAGTACTATGCCTTTATCTTGGGAAAATTGTATATTATAGGTCTCAAAAATGAATTGTAGAAAGGGGATTCTGTTTTAGCTGAAACATTGAAATGTGAAAAGGATCAGAGTTGAGGGTCAGGTACAGATTTCCGAAGTGTCTATTGTGACAAAATATTTGAAGTTGTTGTCAGTCATATCTATTGCACTGCTGATTGGTTTGACAGAGCGCTGTTGATTGTCAATGGGAAAGGAACAAATGGTTCACAATATTTACAGTATCTCTCTTAATACCAGGCATTTCTTGTGTAGATATAATCTCTTTGAACTAAGACCTGGCTAATTCGTATGTGGTGCCTTTTTTATTTTAAACATATATTTAATTGGTGAATATTTATTAGATGCATTGTCATATTTTCCAAATGAAACTATAGACATAGACAATCCAAATCTTCAATCCTTCTCTAGGCACATACACAAAGTATGTTGTCTGTCTCCATCATGGTGCAGAAAGGCAAGCTGTTCTGTATTTTAGGATTGATCAAAGGTTTGGGGTATCTCATGGATAGCCTGCTTTACTGGACCTGGTAACCTTTCAGATTATTAAGTTTCCGTATCAACTAAATACTGTAGCGTACTGCTTTAGCAAAAACCAGTAGCCTTGGAACTGCTTATTAAGAACACCACATCTTCTTTTAGATACTCTTTTAGGACTGGAGTGATATCAATGCTTTGAATTAAGTATAAGACTATTGGATATTTTGCTTTGTGTTTGTGTGTAAAAGCTTAACACTTGATCATGTGTGGGATAAACTATAGTATGCAAGATAGCGTTTACTGAAAAGCTATAGAAAATAGAATAAATTCCTAAATCAATATTCACCCTTTTATTGTCAAAACCAGAGAATGAAACAGGATTTGATATGCAAATAAATCAATTTATCTTATGTTTTGGCCTTAAACATTTTAATAGCAGAAAATGGTGTTGTGTAGTGATCTAATTACATGAAGTGGCATAGTAAAACACCATCTTTTTTATTTATTTATTTTTTAAATGTGGACTTTCCTATTTCCCCCCAAGTTCCATTTAGGTGTGAGTTAGGCGTAAGACTCTAATCTAGTCCTATCAGAACCCAAGTGCTGACGTTAGCATATTGCATATGCCTTTACATAGCTCAACTATTTTTAGGAGATAAGGGCTCTGTTCTGATAAGAGACTTGGTACTTTTGACTGGGTAGGGTGCATATGATGCACAAATCATATGCAATGCTTAGTTTGAAGCATTGTGTCTAACATTTGTTTTTCTTTATTATTCTCTTTGTTTGCTCATCATTGATTTGTTCAAGTAAACCACTGCTGTTTGGTAACTCTGTGAAAAGTGTACCTATTTATAGTTTTTTTTTTGCCTTGGTTCTGGTTTGGGGTATCAATGCGAGTGGCTGTGTCATATTTTGTACTCCATGTAATTTTTGTATTATGATCCATAACCAACCATAAGCATTTAAAGGTTATTTGCACTTTCATAGTCTATTACTTGATACATTCCCAATCAGTCCATATTATAGGAGGAAGACGTTGATTTGTGGCCAATAGGCCTACTGTACGTAAAAGTGTCAGTGAAAAGTTTACTCTCAAGAAAAAGAATTAAAAAAGGTTTTGTTGCCATAAAGATTTCTTGAAATACTGATTTATTTTTGTTTGTGTCCTTGACAGCTGTGTTTTAAGGTAAATGGTATAAGGCTGAGTAGAAGGCCTATAGAATAAAATGTAAGGCCTTATTGAATAATTCTTGTTTAAACTAGGTAAATTTTTTACTTGTAGAATTGCTATTAATATCAAATAAGATGGGTTAACATTGAGAAATGTTTACCTCTGAGATAGATATGTGCGTAACGGACATATTTCCAAGCTGCCTGAAAAGTGGACCAAAAAGTGGATGAAAATTGCGAAATCAGAGGTTCACAATTCATGGTGGTTCCTGTGTCTTCGTTAACACTGGGACGATTTGTTATTCCGGCCTTAGGTGTAGCAGATCAAGTGAAAAACTAGAAATGCATTTCCCTGCGCAAATGCTATGTGATGCATCGAAGTTATTCAACTGACCGCCTTAGCGCGCAGAACCTACCCCAAAAGCACAAGCGGACTGCGGTCCAAACCCTGTTTGTTGACAAGGGGGCTTATTGCCGCTAGATCAGTAGTGCCTCTTCATCATAATATAATGGTGGACACATATGACGATAAAGTACTACCGTTGGGTTTTATTTTCAACAAGGTCAGGCTTTCACCGACAATGCTTTTA
>JAVQIZ010027372.1:0-14080 GCA_036023535.2 Galaxias brevipinnis | reverse complement strand
TCTGACCAAGTGGGAGCATGTAGATGGTGAAAAGGAGAGGTCCAAGCACTGAACCTTGAGGTACGCCTTGTTTGATATGGGCTGTGGAGGAATTGGAGTTATTGATAGTGATGAACTGCTTTCTATCAGAGAGGTAGGACTGAAACCAGGTGAGTGCAGTACCGGTGAGTCCAAGATAATCTGATAAGCGGTCCAGAAGAAGAACCATACCATTCCAGTGCAGCACTATTGGGTAACTGGCCTAAAACGCAATTAGCTCAATAAATGTTTTTGGTTGCAGGTTTGATGTTTATATTTTGTCTGTGAGTCGCTAACTACTCCAGACTAATACTATTATTGCCGGTGTGTCACAAATTTCCTAATAGTTGGAAAAGACAGTTGATGGGATCTGGCTGTGGGGTGGACCACGACCCTTTGCAAGTCATTCAGGATCGCACGTAACTCAGCTTTAATGGCCTGCCCTCTTTGGCCCCTCTGAATAGTAAGGTATCATTAGCAGTCCGGCCTAGACTACCACATAGGCCATTAGGTTGTCCAAAGGATTCTGTGTGGCCTTTGACGTCATTATGCTCCATACTGTTCATAAGGGGCCTTCGCTGTATTGCCAGAGATACGGATTTCATTACTGAGTCCATTAGATAGGTGCCTTTGGGGAGCAAACCACTAAAAAATGGTGGTCTGATTAAATTTAGTAGCGCTCGGTTGAAGAAGCAATTAGTGTACACACCACACCTCAGCCAGTTAGATTCTGTCGTACGGGTGGTCTCTAAAATGAAACCACGGCTAAAGTGCAACATACTCATGTATAATTCAGCAGTTACCTCATCCCTATGAGCCTCTGTTATGGAGAGTTTCATTTGTTGTGCATATGCAGCAGCAATGCAAAAAAAAACAACATAAATACATGTGTGGTTAATTAATTGCTGTTGCAATAACTAATTGGTCTCACGGTTGATGTCATGAATTATTTAGGTATTTTGTAGAGCTGAAAGTATTTTCTGCTATGAGTTACTAGTGATGGACTCGCCAAACTGCTGAGGCAAGTAAAATTGCACTTACCTATGGGCCACAAGTCACAAAATTGGTTTTAGATTAGGGAGAGCGTTTGTGTACACTCTACACCAGAATTACTTTTTAATGTGTCAAAGAAGCCAAACAATAGGTGGCAACCTGTTATCTTAGCATGAGCAGCTACGCTTAGAGTATTCCCTGAACCTTTCCTAAGGAATGCTTGGACTCTCATCACTGAAGACTATATATTCAAACGTCTCCCTCTTCATGGCACATTTCACTCTACAAATGAATGCAGGGTCACAAACTGTAATCTGAAATTTCCCTGGCAACAGTGGAATTGTTTAAGGGTCACTAATTGGGTCACTAAAAGGGCCTACCATTGGCTGCCCCTCGTACTGTCATATTCCGTTAAATAGGGCTTCTGTCCCTCACAGCACTGTCTGTCATCCACACAGACGCTCACTCTCTTCCAAGTGACCTTTGATCCAGAAGTCCTGTTCAATCTGTTCCTGCCACCCATCATCTTCCACGCAGCATACATCCTAAGTCAGGTGGGATGGCTCTGCCAATATTCTGCCAGCCAAAACCGCACAAATCTAAGGGCTATTTTCAAGTTTGAGCGATGTGTTTGGCTCGGAAAGCACAATGACCTACACAGAGGTTTTCTGGGTGTTCCTAAATTGATTTGCGATGCCTCTTGAATGCTGTCTGTTTCAGAGATGTTTCTTTAACTACTTGGGGGCATTTCTAACCCTTGCCTTTCAGGGTACTCTAATCAAATGTGGCATCATAGGGTGAGCATAGTTTAAAAAGAGAAAACATACTGGATTGGTTAAGCTACTTGCGAGACCACATGATAAATGCTATGATAATATATTCGGGTGTTTCGGAGGCATGATAACAGAGAATGGGATCCTTTTTAAGTTGGCCTGCTCTGCCTTTCGGCTTTGAGAGTAAAAAACTAAAAAATTGACATCCTAAACTTTGGTGATATTCATAATAATGTGTTTACACATATCTCACTGACATTCTAATGGAGATAACAGTATTAAGCTGTTTTCAGCTGATTCAGATTATCTAGATGCAACACACGTTTACAACAACTGCAGTCGCAACAAAGAAAAGGTGGGAAGGACAAGGAACATGATTTTATTAACTCACAGACTAGCCATTACTGTACATTCTTCATTAAGTATTTTCCAGAACAGACAATGATGATAGAAGCAAGAGCATTTTGCATGCTCATAAAATGTGTATATTTTATAGGTTTACCCTTATTGTACCACTAGGTGGCGGTAGCCTCATAACATTTGTATTGTAATTATAAGGAAGATCAGTGGGCATGGACACAGATCGTATTGCTCTGCATTAATAATGTACCCCTGGCTACAGGAAATATAAAACAACAAACCCAGTAGGCCTATAAAAAATTTCATTTTTTTTTTATTATAAAAATTTAGATTTCAGATGCATAACATTCCTTTTCAATGATTGGTCTTAATAGTTCGGAGGTAAATGCTGCTGCCGTTGGCCAATAGCCAACTGTGCAAGTTATTGGCCTGTACTTGGTGCTGTTGAATGTGTTATTATATAGATGTTCCTCTGTCTCGTCTCACAACTTGGAGCTTTCCCCTGGGAAACAGGAGTGGGTTGACATGTAGTGTCATGTACACATTCTATGACGCTAAGTGCACGAGACTCCTTGTGAGTTTAACAGTCTAGCACGCAAAGAGAAGCCCTGTAGTTCAGCACCAGAAAATACAGCCACAATGCTATGTCGTAAATACACTTTGATTTGGAGTTGCACACTATAAAAAGACTCGCTCCTCGGCCTTGAGATAATCTATTAAAGGTAGCATCTTTGTTCGCCGTGGGCCAATTCCTTAAATCCTTTCTCCTGACCTAGAGGACTGGGCGTGTCAACTTCTCATGGTAACACGGTTATGCCAAGGGATGAAGAGGTTCCCTAGAGGACACACTGACAGGGTGATTATTACGGGATGTCTCTTTAACAGGATTAGTGCAGACATCGTTGACTACTTTCAAGTCAGACTCCAGTCATGAATACTGAAAAGGCATTTTAGGTTTGCTCTTTATTGATCGCTGATAAACCTATGGTGTGTCAGTTATTATTAATTAATTACTATACAGATGCCATAATGCAACACAGGTCATTAAATCTGTTAATTGAAAAAAAATTATTATAATTTAAAAATCATAAGTTTGAATCAGAATAAAGCATATTGCTATATCTCCTGTCTTTTAGGGTCAGTACTGGACACTGTGTGTTATACAATTAGGATCTAGCTGTTCCGTCTATTTAGTGTTCGAATTCAACATCCCCACTTCTCATTTTTGCTATATCAGACAACTGAATTTTTTTCATTAAACAATAAGTTGGTAGAAGGTTAATTATTACTTAAATTATTTATTTAACAAAAGTGTGTGTTTGTGTGTGTCTGACTTGGTTGACTGGCTGGTTAGCTAGCAAGTTGACAAACTGACTGCCGGCAAATGTTGCCCCGCTCAATCCAACGACTCTTAAGCAGCCTTACGAGAAACTGGCCACCCGCTGGCCACGACTGACCCCATTACTCTGACTGTTGTATAGTGGTGCAACTGTGCTTAGAGACATGACAGATAGGCATGCTAAAGGGGGCACTTTATGATGACCTCACCACATGTCCCTCCTTCCCAGGGCCTTTGGTTTGGCTTCGCCAAGATGATAGTGCAGGCGGGCCAGGCTGCACAAGCCAACTTCCTGCTGACCAACTGTCTCTTGTTTGGTGCCCTGCTGTCAGCCTCTAACCCCCGTTGATTTTGCCTTTGCCATTGTTTTAGTTTTTTTTAAGAGATGTACAGCAGCCAGCAATATTAATATGGCCTATTCATCCTGCTCATTGTTAGGTCCATAACGAATAAACAAACATATTATAAGTTCATTATATAATTCAAATTCAATAAAAAAAAAAATCTGAAATGTTCTGTGTGTCCTAAAAACATCAACAGTGCCCTTATTCTATAATTTGGTTTTGCAATATTACAATATATTTGCAATATTGCTGTCCTATATGTCTACAGTGCATACAGTGGCTACCAACAATGCAGAGGAATTGGCCTTTCTCTGTGGCATCTACCCTGTAGAGCATTGAAGCATGTATAAGACTAGACTATGTGATAGCTGGTCTTGCTGTGATCAGAGATCCCCTGCCTATAAGACTATTCTGAATGGCTCAACGTGAACATTCACCTTCCACGAGCGGGACCACAGAAACGGCGCCCTCCATCCACCAGCAGTCCAAAACCCCGGGTTAAGCACGATGGGACTTCTCGGGCTTCTAATGCAGCAGCTCCGCTGTTCCTTTGATAGTGAAACCTTTCTCAGTATTCTGGGTGAACGTCAAAGAGGAGCCCCAGACTGCAGTGAGTGTGACAGTCACTCAGACCGTCAGGTGGAGTTCCACACACACGCTGAGCACATCGCCACGGCCCCAGCACCCAGCCTCATCACTCTGATTAGAATCACAGTGCCAGGCGTTGAAGACCCAAATGCCAAGCCCCCTTAGGCGGTCCCTGGCTCACAGCATCCAAATGTAGAGCGCTCTCTTGTTTTCCAAGAGAGATATAGAAAGAGCAAGGGAGAGAGAGGGAGAGACAGAGAGAGAGAGATAGAGAGAGAGAGAGAGAGGGAGAGAGAGGGAGAGACAGAGAGAGAGATAGAGAGAGAGAGAGAGAGGGAGAGACAGAGAGATAGAGAGAGAGAGAGAGAGAAAGACACAGAGAGAGATACATTAAATGTCTCCTCCATCCACCCCTCACTTTGGTACATTAGCATTCATGAGACTTAAGCATTGAGATGCAGCATGCACTTAACACTCATGCTTTCACTTGCTCTCTCTCTCTCTCTCTCTCTCTCTCTCTCTCTCTCTCTCTCTCGCACACAAAATGCAAAGGCAGATCTAATATGGAATATGTTAGTCTGATATATTTGAGGGCATATGAAATAAGACCTGTAACATGTTACAGGGCTTTTGTGAAAGTTATCTGACGGACATGCTGCATGTAGATGACATTTGTTATGTTCAGCATTGGATGTCTTTGATTTTTGATTTGAAAGATGCTCTGTAGTTGGTCTAAAATGTAATGTAATATTTGCTGTAGCTTGTTAAAGATGATTGCCTTAATTGCATCATCTTATTGTGCTGATCTGCAGGCCTGATGATAGAAAAACAGTATTGACCTTGTGACGGAGACAAACAATCTTGTTTTGCAATGTATTGTATCTCTTTGACAAAATCTTGCGCCACACTTTCCATTGATGCAGTAGTTGTTTGTTTGTTCTGTCAAGCCTTTGTGAAGACATGGCCTGCAGCTCTTTAAGGCCCAAGGCCTGTCCCAGAGAAGGACTCCCACTGTGTGTCCTCTGCTGGCCGCACGCCAGAGACACTTACGCAACAATGGAAGCATGAATCTTCTCCCTAATACTGTACTGTAGGGCTGGCTGATCAGTGAATCCTCAAAGTAGAATCATATGTTCTGAACGGCATGAGGTAGAGACAGACTTTTTCTTCACTTGAGCATCATAGCGTACCAGTGTTGCTATGTTTGTATCCCTGAAAAAACCAAATGTGCCAAAAGCACTGCAGCTAAACAGCAAAGGATCATAGGATATCCGCAGGTTTAATAGTAATGCTAATTATTCCTATAATAATAATTATCATGCTAAGCCGAAATCATTGTGCAAATCGCAAAGAGTGTTTTCCCAAAATGTGATGCGATTAGATTATAATTTTTTTTTATCTCTTTTGCATAGTAATGTGGCCTAATTAGGCCCCATCGACCCTTTCATGGTGTTAGGTCGGAAATAATGGTCTCCTTCCTCCACCTTATGGTGTTACTGTGGAAACTGACGAGTACTTGACAGCTGCGGGACGGGGTTGCCATGGTGACGCCACCGTTTTCATCCCCGTTGCTGGTGAGCATGTCTTGCAGTGCCAGTGGAGCCCAACAACAGCCAGACACAATGAGAGAGGAAGGACTCCGATTCTGTAATACTGACCCCAAGCCTGGCCAGGGTACATCCAGGGATATTCCCAACCATGGAAAATCATGGGTTGTCTAAACCAGAACTAAGGCTACTAGCCTGACTAGTGCCATGGCATTCGTTTCATTCTGGTCATATTTCATACCTAATGTTATAGACAGTATGCTGTAAGAGTGTGGTAGGGCCAAAACACCACTGTTCCCCTGGAAACGTGTCATTTTGAAGGTAATTCGAAATGCCTTGACACACAAAGCTAACAGGCATGTCACTGCCATCCTCATACCAATACCAATATTTAGTTTCACTCAGAGTTCTCGTGTGTGTGCATGTGTGTGTGTGCGTGTGTCTGTCTGTGTTCATGTGTGTGTAGTGAGGCAGACAGTATCCATATTGTGGGGTTGGTGTTCAACAGAGAATCTCTACACAGTTCTACTCATGGTCATTGTTACCAGCAGTCACTGTGCACTGAGAACCTCAGCTGTGCAAATAAATTAGGAGTTATTCCTTTGTTTTTTGCTACAGGCATAGAATCCCAGCATGCACTGTTTGCATATGGTGCAATGACCTAGGCGCAGGGTCAAAAGGTTACGTCCGTGTGTGTGTGTGTGTGTGTGTGTGTGTGTGTGAGCGAGAGAGTGTTTGTGCTGATTCAATAATTCACACCAATACTGTGATGAAACATGTTTGGCTATAAAATTTGTTACATATGGTGGTACATAGCTTTTGTCCATTTTCCCATCAATTTGTTGGTTAGGCCCATTTCTCAGCTAAGCCGTATCACCCAACTTTTGTTTTATTTAAACATATATATTCTGCTTACTGTAAGATTCCATCTAGATAACTGACAGTGTGCATGGTTGTATGTCTTTGTAAGTGTTTATTTGTTTGTGTGTGTGTGTGTGTGTGTGTGTGTGTGCGTGTTTGTGTGTGGTTTTCTATGCGGCTGAACATTAAGAAGAGGCTGCATTATTTAAAGCATGATGCTCTCTGCTTGTGGTTCCTCTGCATTAGACTTTCATTGCCTCCTTTTTGGAGGTTTTAATCAGCCTCAGCATCCATGCTCTAATCTTCCCCCTACCTCCCTTGGAGGGATCTGGGACTCTAAGCGTCCTAGCTCTGCTTCTGCACCAACTATAATGAACCCCACAGCCAAGACTGAAACGTCAACAAGACACGCTCCGCCTGCGTCTCCTAAGCTGTCACTTAATAACATATGTATTGACTTGTAAACACCCACACAGCAACAATACATGGAAGCCTAAGCAGGAGACTTATATATACTGTATTCACACCAATGTAAACAATGACACAAACTTCTTTTTCGTTGGGGTATATAATTGCACTGTGCTGTACAGTATGCAAGTTCCCCTATTTGAGCAGTGTTAATCGTCTGTGTCGATATTCAGTGTAGTCGATCTACTTAACGTATGGCAAGTGGCACGGTTTACTTGCCAGCATTAGCCAAAGATGCATCAGCCAAGACAACAACAAATACTTGACAGCCTTCACACAGGGATCCATGGAGCTGTGCACGCTGTCAGTTTACTTACTCAGTTTACACAGACTCCATTTCTCACTCGCTCCCTCCATCAGATGTAGTTGCACAGCCAATCACTTCGCATTAGGAAGAAAGAAAGATAATCGTTTTCCCTCCTTTGCTTTCGGCACTAGTAGTTTACCACTTGAAAAGAAGTATCAAATGATGTTGAATTGCACAGGGCACAACGTTTCTCTATGATTGAACTTGTTATTGTTCGGCATTTTAAATTGAATGTTTCTGTGGTTGTTTTTTGGTCCCTCAGTCCGTTTCAATTGAATTACCCTTTTCCTGTCTGTCTTTCTGATTTCTCATTCATCACTCTAACATTTATTGTCTTGTTGCGAGAAGATGTTTCTGAATTATGGCATATATATATATATATATATATATATATATATATACTGTATATATATATATATATATATATATACACACACACATATACGTATATCGCAATGTCTGTACGATGCTGTGTTCCACTGCTATTTGTTTTGTGGATGTGGATGTGTGGCGGTTTATGTGCTGGCCTTGTTCTGGCGGCTGCGTGTGGACCCTGACCTGTACACCCTGCTGTTTGGAGACAGCGTCCTGAATGACGCCGTGGCCATCATCCTGACACAGTCATCTCGTCACTCCGGATTAGACTCTGCCCTTGAGACGAATACACAACTTCAAATGGGGCCCTGTCTCTGCTGCTCCCCCACGGGTACAGTGACGGCTGGGAGGGGCCACAGAATGAACTCCTCTGCTATGTGCAGTTACTGTAAGTGGAGATGTGGGCGAGTGACACGGCTGCCAAAATATCACTATGGGGACTCAGCAGAAGAACAGCCACTAATCACAGAGACAGTCGAGTTCAAAACGCCATCAATCTCCATTCAATATCCTGAACTTCCCTTAGTATTCCATCATTCCTGCACCTTCCAGTAAGTACCTAGGGCCAAAAAAAAAAAAAGGGTTCATTTTTTAAAATGTCTTTCTTTCCTCTCAGGTTTGCATGGAGTGTGGAATGCTCGTCCTGCCTAAACACTTCGCCTCCTTTGTCTGTCCTCCATGTTTACGCTGTGCCAACAAGCAGCAATGCCGTTCCTATGGGCAGTCTAGCAGATGGAGAGAGGGAGGAAAGGAACGGAGAGAGAAAAGAGAGAGAACCCACGCCGACGCACTCACAGGCTTAGACAGGCAAGCCGCTGTTCAGAGAGATGGTGGGCTAGAGTGCAGGTGCACTAACACACTAACACAAAGGAACAACACACCAGCATACCTGCATGTTCTCCTGCACTCACATGCATTAGCACACTCATCTACACACTAATGGACTTGGACAGCCAGACAGATGGAGGTAAAAAGTGGAGCTGGCCAGAGATGGACATTAAGGGGTCGATTCCACAGTTGGAGCCTATCTTCCCAGCTACTGGTCAGGAGATAGGGAACACTCTGGAGGGCAGCCCGCCTGCCAGTCACACGGACTGATAGACAGCGCTGTGCTTGTTCCCCCGAGTGGCGTGACTGTTCCCCATGCCATCCTCTGTCACTTGACTGGCCGGACGAGCCTCCAGCCGCCTTGGCCCTCCGCACAAAGCTGGCCCTTATTAGTGAGCCACACAGGGCCCTGGCACTGGAATGTTAACAAGCTCTGGAAGCCGCTCAGCCTTCTGCTAACCTGCCCTCTCCCAGTCAGCACGCGGCTGGCTCCCTGCAGCCTGGCCCCGATCTCTATTCAGCCCGGCCTTGCGTGGGGATTTATGGCTCGTAGTTAAAAAAAAGCCCCATCCGCTTTTTTTTTCTTTCTTTTTTTTTTTTTAAACAAATGTGCTCACTGGACTGCGCAACCATACTTTTTTATTGAGTTAAGTGTTTTTGTTTTGTTTTTGATTTCTAAATCATATTAATGGTAGATAGATTTGACCACAAGCCACAAATGAGCAACTATGTTGTTCTTTGTTTTATACTAGCAAAATTAGGATTGGGAAATATCTTGCCGTTTTCTAGGACATTAGTTTGGCAGGGAGGAATCTGGGCTAACATGGGGAGGTTGTTAGTCGGAGTCAGTCAAGTTTGTTCCTGTCTGGTCCATTCTGCGTACCAGACAGCTTGTCACAGTGATTGGACAGGAGAAGGAAACTGTCAATCACAGAGTTTTCCATTGCCCATTCAGGAGTTTAGCATGAATTTAGAGCAGGGATGAAGCAACACAATGGAAGCATAAACTGCTGTTGGTCACAACACAAGAGTCTCTCTGTGGCTCTCTGTCTTTGTGTCCTTTTGAAAACTCATCAACACTCAACCACTAACATAAGGAGACCATTTGGACCCTCGGAGTAAACATTTTGAGTAGTGTGAATAACATCCCGCTCTTCTGTTTGAGGACAGTGTATCATTCTTTTGTTCCATGCTAACCAAGCAGACAAGCTGAGTTCAATGTTTTAGCAGGATTAAAATATGGTGATGATAAAAATATGGGGGGGGGGGAAGGAACGCTTTGGGTAGAAAAGATTTTTCTCAAGTGTTCAAGATCAAGTGTTTTACTTGTTTCTCTCGAATGACTGGCCTCCATTAATTGTACAGACTTCACCTAGTAGAGAGGTGCATTTGTTTTTTATATAGTGTAAGACAAGTCCCTCAAGTTATGTAATGCTGTTTAAATGAGGTGGCATTGTGGTTTTCTGGTCCATTATCAGCTGCAGCCTAGTAGATGGAACTCGCACCTTTGACACAGACACCAACTTCCGCGCCAGAGGCCATTTTGTGGCAGTAGTCGTTGGCTCCTTGGCCACAGGCTTCATTTACATAGTTCTCACAGTCTTTACTATCCCCCCCCACACACACACACACACACACACACACACATATGTGCACCCACAAACCCAATTATCACCTCAGCATCCGCCACAATCTATCCACTTCCCCTAATTCCCCTTCGATAATTGCAACCATTGATTTCACCCTGACAGCAACGCACAAATGAACGTGCTGGCAAATGAGTGTACGCTCATGCAATCTCTGATACAGCTTTAGCTCCCCACACAGGCAACCTTTAAGAACACACTGGGCTGATTAGCAAAGTGCCAAAGGCAAACGCAATCATGGAGCCTGTTTATGACACCGTGCTTATTATACCAGAGGGGGTTTCCTGAGAAAAAAACGGGGGGGGGGAAATGTGAGAGAGCTAAAGATGAAAGACCTGGGAATCCTTTGAAGGAGCAGCACACACGCTGGATACATGGGCAAGGAGCTACCCAGTGAATATACGCTCCACCTCCTCTGCTGCACGTTTCCTTCTCATGCGCTTTGCTCTCTCAGACCCTGTCCTCATCGCCTCAGTAGGGGTGACAGTTTGAGACTTACAGAGACAGGGAGTTAAGCCTGGAACTTTGTTTGACTTGACAGTAGGCCACTAGAAATGACAGAGGCCTGCCAAGGGGTGTGGGGCAGTGGAGAGGGATCTGGACTTCATTCTTTTAGAAGGAACAGCTTGACATCAGCTTATTAAGGAGCTGGATGGAAACAGTGAACTGGAAAAGCCTGGTCTTTGATTGAAAAAAAAAAACTCTGGTAATAAAAAAAAAAAAAGCAGTATTGTGTGTGTGTGTGTGTTTGTTGACCTAGATCCTCCTGTGTTTCTATTGCGTGTGTGTGAGATGCTGTGGTACCCTTGAGCGTACCGCACAGTGCCACAGGTTTTTGTCTGGTGCGCATCGTCGGACACGTCCGTGATCTAATTTGCCCTGAACGCTCCCTCCACCTCACCAAGCGAGCGTTCAGGCCGTGTGAGCGCCCCCTTGCAGGACACCATCTTTTTCCTTTTGCTTTCCTGGAACAGCTCCTTCACGGCTGAAGCCTGTGGCCTGTCAGGTAAGCGCTGGTGTGAACAACTGGGTTGCTACGTGCGTGCCTGCGTGGCTCCAGGCGAGGGGCTTTCTTCAAAGAGACGAGTGAGGAGGTGGAGAAGAGTTGGAACTCTGTCAACGTCCCACACTCCCCTGGGGCGTCCCGCGGTCCCGCGTGCAGAGGCTCGTCTGCTTCTCAGTCCCGACGCCTCAGAACAACCATTTGCTCTGGTCCGCCACACTTGAATGGCCCTGTTATTATCCAGACTCATTTCAGGCACATATCGCACAGCCGAGGTTTTGGCTGATTTCATTTGCTGCGTTTCTATATTGATGATCCACCACCTGGTTTTACCCTTTCCCTCTGACAGGCCCTTGTATCACTGTGAGTCTACACACAGACGGATTAGGACAGCGCCTCCGCCACGGTCTACCACCATAGGAGCACGTCCCTGCCCCATTTCTATCTCCACCACCATAACTCATTCTGAAGCACCGTCTGCTCTCCTCTCCGCCTGTAAAAGCCCTGGGCAGCCACAGCGTTCAGCTAAAGATGGGCTCACTGATAGCAGAGCCCCTCCATAATAGCATCTGCCTCCAAGGTGGCATGTAGGAGTGGGAATTGAGGTTAGGGCACGATAGTTTGGTGGAAAGGCAGCTACACCATAGAATAAACACCTTACACCAAAGCACCATAAGTAACACGGTAGAAAGTGAAACTAGGATTATTTCCTCGCAAACATGGACGTTTTGTCAATATTGTAACAATGGGGACAATTTGCTGTTTTT
Organism: Galaxias brevipinnis; assembly: GCA_036023535.2. Taxonomy (NCBI): domain Eukaryota; kingdom Metazoa; phylum Chordata; class Actinopteri; order Galaxiiformes; family Galaxiidae; genus Galaxias; species Galaxias brevipinnis. Next base: position 1,863 of record JAVQIZ010027372.1, on the reverse strand, counting down.
CTACAGCTCTTAACTGGCGCGGGGGTGCTCCTTGCTGCTCCCTGCTTGGGGAATACTGGCCTGAACCCCAGTGTTCTGCTTCTCTTACTAACAACAATGCCCACTCACACTTAAGGGCAGTCCAGCTGTGTGGCGTGTTACAATGAATGTATCGTGCAAGACTGTACATGCTTCCTGGACTACAGCCGCTTCTTCTTGGTTCAGAGATTCAACTGGTGCATTCACCATAGCCAGGGTGGAAACGATGGCATCCTTTGATTCCAAAAAAATGCTTCAACATCCTGTCCATCCTGCTTTCCAAATTGCTGCAGTTGTATTACTTACATTGTCACTGACACAACACACCTCTTTATCGTTATCTTTTATTTACATTCCATTCATCTGCAGTTCTGAGAAGTTCCCCAGCCAGATTGTCAGCAGTGTGCCGGTCCCTGAATTCAAAACAATCAAGAAGGCAGGAGATGATCTTGAAGTTTTAAACACAATGACATGAAGCTGCAGGTAGCTCTAGAGGTCCAACAGTCTGTGGTGAGACAAACTACTGATGCTTTCCCAACTCTCTCCAGTAGTGTGGCCTTTGCATTTTCATAGTTGTGGAATTACTGTTTTGGAAAGGGTTTTCCTGTTGGAAAGAACATATGCTGCATTCAGAGTTTGGGAATAGGCCATACATCCCTTATCTATCCTCAGATAATGAAAATGGTTGAAAGTCTAGGGCAATCATTTTGGCAAATTCTTCATTTCTCCTCTGCCCTGCTGGGGTCAGGGACCTTGACCTTAACTGGACCGTAGTGGTCTGGGTTGCAGGCGTTTTTGGTATTGTAGTTTGTTGATGTGCATTTGCAGCACTAGATGAAGCAGTAGTAGTAGTAGAAGTGGAGGAAGTGTCATCATTATTAACATTAGCAACGGGTAGGCTACATTAGCATCTGCTGTCAGTTGTGTCAACTGCACAGTCGGATGTTTGGTTTGCAGGTGCCTGAGAAGGTTATTGGTAGACCCAGCTCAAATTGAAATCTGTGCTTTGCATATAGTGCATTTTGCTGTTCTCTCATTTTCGTAATTAAAATAAACCCAGATTCTTCTTTTTCGTCGTTCATTCCTCATTATTTTTCTGCCTTTGTCTTTGGCATCTATTTGCATGTCTTGTGAGTCGGAGAATATACAAATGAAGGTTGACCATTCACCATCATATTACATAGCCAACCTGATAAAACAATTATGTCGATATAAATCAATAATGACTAGATAATCAGTCAGGCGCAAAATTGTATAATAGGCATAATTACAATGAATTTTGGCTATTTGTTTTTGAAATTGTTTACAAATGAAAAACAAATGCATGTATTTTTCAGAGAGATATGGTTTGAATTACTTTTTAAAGACAGTTAACCAATTATGTGATTTCTACAGAGCCCCTAAAGGGCAAAAGACTAATGTTTTTGCATTCCCTTGCAATACAATTTTTTTCAATGGTCAATATTGCCTAATGAAACTGCTCAGCACTTTGATTTCCCTTGTGTTGTCTGTACTTGCAGCACGTTTCTATAATGTGTTGTTTTTGTATTTGCAGCGGTTTTCTGTAATGTGTTGTGTTGTCTGAATTTGCAGCGCGTTTTCGAAATGCTGCGCATGTGTTGTCAAATTGATGTAGATGTCAAAATCAACCCCTTTGGAACAACGCAAATTAGTGATAGAGCAGATACGTAAGCAAGAGGAAGCAGTAAGGAGCCCTAAGACTGCCTCACAATCCAAATAAGGGTGATGGATGAACTGGGAAAGTGTAGAGCAGAGGAAAATTATCTGGAAGGACTTGTGGGGAATGGAATCCACAAGAATTAGCTTCATTGTTAGGGCAACCTA
>JAVQIZ010027371.1:0-12095 GCA_036023535.2 Galaxias brevipinnis | reverse complement strand
CAGTAGTGTTTACAGTAATACATTTTGATGTGCTGTGGACTCTGTTTTTGAGAAATCAACAAGATATTCAATAAAGTTAATGTTGAGAGTCGGAAGATGATATCCTGAGACTTTGATGTGATTTGTATTTATGGTTTTGGACTTATACACTTTGAGTGGACCACCAGTTTTTGGAAAAACAGTGATAGACTTCATAATTTTTAATGGGTGCCAGCATATGAAAGTTTTATCTCACTGCAAGGGACAAGTTCTGAAAAATTCAGAGCTGTAACCCTGTAATGGTCTATTTTTAATGATTTTTTTTAACACTTTGAACTTTGTACTGCTGCTATATTGCCACCAACAGGAACAATGAGACGGCATGGCATGGGTTGTAGTTTTGAGAGGACCTGGACATGTGTGCCAAATTTGGTGCATTTTTAACCATGGGAAGTAGAATATTTGGGGGAATAATAATAATAATATTACCAGCCGGCCACCTAATAATAATAATACTAACGATTACAATAGTTGCCCCGCTGTACCAGCCGGCTACCTAATAAATCATGAATTGTTTACTAAGCAATTAAATAAACCACACACAAAATATTTGGTCAACTTATTTATTCTATTCTCAAATGGCCAACCAACAAGCCTCAAAACTCACGACTTACATTCCCAGCTCAAAACAATATTCCCATATTCAAAGCGGACGAAATATAACGATGTAAGTTTTACAAAATGCTCAGCAATGAATGTTATTTAAGTTTCCCGTACTGTTCGTCTCCAAGCCACCCTCCAGATCACTCAGCCGAGCAAACAGTAAGTTTTGTTCAAGCTGGTACTGTTGATGTGACTAAGCAAGCCAGTATGCCAAGTTTACCTAGCTAACAGCTATAAGTAGCCTACGACCACTAAAGTCAAGCTCTTAGCAAATGTTTATTACCAGTTTAGTTACCACAGTTTCCTCCACAACCAAAACGTATGAGGGTTAGGGTTAAGGGTTAGGGTTAGGGTTACCTTAGGGTTAGGGTTAGGGTTTAGGGTTAGGGTTAGGGTTGCCCATTCAGCCAAAAGAGCATTTGTGAGGTAGGACACTGATATTGGACAAGAAGGCCTGGTTCACAATCGGCATTCCAATTCATCCCAAAGGTGTTCATCGGGATTAAGGTCCAGACTCCGTGCAGGCCACTTGAGTTCCTCCCCACCAAACTCGTCAAACCATGTCTTTATGGACCTTGCTTTGTGCACAGGAGCGCAGTCATGTTGGAACAGGAAAGGGCCTTCCCCAAACTGTTGCCACAAAGTTGAAAGCATACCATTGTCTAAAATGTCTTTGTATGCTGTAGCATTAACATTACCCTTCACAGAAACAAAGGGGCCTAGCCCAAACCCTGAAAAACAGCCCCAGACCATTGTCCCTCCTCCACCAAACTTTACAGTAGGCACTATGCATTCCAATAGGTAGCGTTCTCCTGGCATCCGCCAAACCCAGATTCATCCATGAGACTGCCAGATAGTGAAGCGTGATTCATCACTCCAGAGAACGCATTTCCACTGCTCCAGAGTCCACTCCAGCCGACGCTTGGCATTGCGCATAGTGATCTTAGGCTTGTGTGTAGCTGCTCGGCCATGGAAACCGATTTAATGAAGCTCCCGACGCACAGTTCTTGTGCTGATGTTGCTTCCAGAAGCAGTTTGGAACTCTGTTGTGAGTGATGCAACAGAGGAGAGACCCTGCTCTGTGAGTGTGCGTGGTCTACCGCTTTGTGGCTGAGCTGTTGTTGCTCCTAGATGCTTCCACTTCACGATAATAGCACTTACAGTTGACCGGGGCAGATCTAGCAGAACAGAAATTTCACAAACTGACTTATGGCAAAGGTGGCATCCTATGACAGTGCCACGTTTAAAGTCACTGAGCTCCTCAGTACGACCCATTCTACTGCCAATGTTTGTCTATAGAGATTGCATGGCTGTGTGCTTGATTTTATGCACCTGTTAGCTAGCAATGGGTGTGGCTGAAACACCCGAACTCAATGATTTGGAGGGGTATCCACATACTTTTGGCTATATAGTGTAGCTTTTGAGCTGTGGCTGCTGCAGAAGCACAGGATTTGTACTCAAAGGTTTTGAACATTGTGCTTTAATTTCTGGCACGCTGTGTGAAATCATTTGTAAAAAAGAAAATAAAGATCCATTTTGGTATTTGGTAAACTTGTTTGTAAAACATATTTAAGCATTTTAGAAACGTGTTAATTGATTGTATATTGTGTGAAAACAACACGGATTGTGCTAATGGTATAGTCCACAAAGATGGATGTTGTGCTTATTGTGTTTACAGATTGGACAAAAGTATGTTAGCAATTGTAAAAAAAAAATTAATATCCACTACTGATGCTACTAAATTTGACCGCTCATTTGCATTCGGCCCTGCAGTCTCATGTCCTTTTATGGGGATTGACGGGGCGTTTCTGTATACTAGTTAGCAGCAACTGTCACAAGCTTTCAATTTACAAAAAAATGGGATTCATCAATATAAGAACATAGGTGCGAACAATTCTGCGGTTTAAGAACACATTGTGAATTCAACGTAGACTTCTCTTAGGAAATCTCTTAAGATCAAATATAAGAAAATACTTAGGAAGATATTGGTGAATGAGGCCCAATGACTCTTTTGCAAATAACAACAGTCTATCTCTTTTTGCTGCTATTTTCCCACCATCCTCTCTTTCAGGATGAAACAGGTGCTTACTTAATAGACCGAGACCCAACATACTTTGGCCCAATACTTAACTACCTAAGGCACGGGAAGCTAGTGCTCAACAGAGGCCTTGCAGAGGAAGGTATGATACATATAAAACTGGAAAAATGTGATAAGTTTGGACGTGTACACCAGTAAAATGTGGCATGCTATGGTGATTGTGTCTTTCTTGTTCAAGGTGGCTACACATGTCATATAATTTGGGTTGTGGCCAGTCTAAGTGTTTTGTCCCTCAAGACTTGAAGTCTTCATGTGATTAATACAAGAGTGTTTTCTGAAGGAGTTCTAGAGGAGGCAGAGTTCTACAACATCACCTCTTTGATCAAGCTAATCAAAGACAAAATCAGGGATAGAGACTGTAGAACTGCTCAGGTATGTTAGTAACCCAAGGATCATATAGTAACTTGAGACATAAATGTTTTTGACATATTTTGATCAGGCATGATCTGTATTTTTCTATCTTGATACCAATACATGAAATGTATCATTGGTTCTCTGTTCTTACAGATTCCAGTAAAGCATGTCTACAGGGTCCTACAGTGCCAAGAAGAGGAGTTGACACAAATGGTCTCCACTATGTCAGATGGTTGGAAGTTTGAGCAGGTAATATTGAGATGTCACTTTGACAATTTGAATATACAACCCTCAGACACATTTTAACAATTAGACTATTTGCACTGTATGGATTAGGCATTCAATAAGACAAAATTACATTCTCTCAATTCTAATGTAGTTAATTTAGCTGGGCCCACATGGTATCATTGATTTGTAGTAATACCAGGCATGTGTAGGGTCAGGCTACAAGATGGGAAACCATACTATTAACTATTATAATTATTCTAAAATATTTTGGTATTAAGTGAGAATGCAAATACAATTTTTTAAAGTGTGTCTGACTAGATTCTCAGTCAAAAGTTAAGTGATTTAAATTAAACACTTAAATTATAGGATGTTGATTTGTTCCCATTCATTATCAAGCATGTAGTCTCTGCAATCTAGTGTTAACAGCTTCCTCCTCCTGTTATAATACTTGCCTGGTGGTAGTTCATTCTCAATAATGAGCTGTTTAAGCCACTGTTGCTGCCCTAACAGGTTTCCTTTTTTGGCAGACACCAAGGTGACAGAATGTTAGGCATTCTGCCCATGGTCTATCAAAAAATTTAAATGGGGGCCCACATGTACTGTAGTGTTTGTACCAAAGGCCTTGCTGACTGTCAATAATTGTTTTAGGCTCCAGTTTGTTACAAAAATAGTTTGGTTTCAGATAGGCTAATTTAAATGCCATGATAGTGTAATGACCGATGGTTATTCATATATGCATTAATTTATTTGTAATCATTGTCTTCATTGTCTCCTAAGCTGGTCAGTATCGGCTCTTCATATAACTACGGAAATGAAGACCAAGCTGAGTTCCTTTGTGTTGTCTCCAAGGAGCTACACAACCAATCCTATGGCACAAGCAGTGAACCAAGTGAAAAGGCCAAGGTGAGTTTTTGTGAGGATTAAACTGAGATGCCAGGTTACGGATCATACGTCAGGACGATACTTGAAGTATATAAATAGTGTAGCACTTCAAAGCATGACAATATGAGTGGCATTATATCAAAATGAATTGTTGATGCCTTGTCTGTGCAACATCTCTGGGGAAAAAAGTGGAATCCATTCAGCGTGTCACACCAGTCTTTTTTAATCAAGCATAGCAGGCTCGTCATTCCAAACATTATCTTCACTATCACTTTTACGTCTCCCCGACAGATGTTACTTTTTCAATTTGTGTTCTTAGTACTGCCACTGGTCATTTTAAGGCACTGCAGTTTGACAAAGTTGTTCTGAAATAACATCACCAGAAGCGACACTTCACAACTCCTATTTGAAACCTGTAGAAGGCCACCTCCCAGAGCTAGACCTGAACGCTCAAATCCTACTCTTACTGGGGAGATACAAGGTTAAGGTTCACAAAGTGTGACCGCAGACAATGATCCATGGAATGCCCCCTTTGCTCAGAGACTTAGGTTGAGTTTTGGTGGGTGAAGTATGCCTTGGAAGTGCACACAAGCCAAATGTAAGCATTATAAAACTAATGTGTTGGAAAATGGACGCCCTTCCTTTCTTACTCCCTGTGACAGCTTCATGCAGTTCAAAGGGAAAGTTAGCTATGCAGGGAGCAGTGCATTGGTCTCCCCAACTCATTGAAAACCAACTTTGAGAGAGTTACAGAGCACAACCTTGGACACAGTTTTCAGCAGAACTGAGAACAACAACAAACTTGCTCCATTATTTGAAGACACCATCTTTTTAAACATGGAAAACGAAGTCTACAGACAAAACTCACATTGGGTTGCTCCTCTTCCCCTCAGGGAGCCCAGACACCGTGTCTTTAACAATTGTGAACAAGCACTCTCTTGTCTCACATCTCTGCATTTAAGAATTGACAGGAAACCACAGATGAAAGAGCAATTTGTCGAGTAGGAATTTGAAATTCAAGTAGGACCTTGGGTAGCCAGATGGCTCTACGTGCCTACAGAGCAAAATCCAGAACAGCGGGCCATGCATCCAGGTCAGATCCAGCATCAGGCCTCGCCGAGACGTCAGGTCTCGGGACCCACCTTTTAATGCACTTTTTTACTTTGTGTTCCAAGGACTGCTACTGGTCATTTTAAGGTTCTGCAGTATCACAAAGTTATTTATTCAGAAAGTAAAACTAATTTTGAGACACTTTCCAATGCAGTACAGTTAATTTCTCTCTGTCCGTTGTCATCTTCCTGTTTTAGCTCATCAAAGCCATTGCTTGTGAGTGTTATGTTAATGTCCAGATTTACTCAATATTTCAGAGACTATTTTAAGGGCAGGATGTTTGATGTTAGCATTATTTGTGTGCGTAAGATAAACATTCTTGCATGTTAGACAGACAGAAGCTCACTTTTGTGACAGCTACTTCATTGTTTGCATTGTAGAAGCATTTGTATTAACTTTATAGCAGGCTTAGACTAAAGGAGCCATTGCCTATCCTATGTCTCAGTGTTAATATATATCAATATCAAAATTGTGGCATTTTTGGGAAGTGCTTTCTTTGTGTGTTACTTCAACAGTGAGTAAACAAGGGTTATTGTGATTGATGTAGAAAAGTTTATGTGCAACTCAATGCGTCCACCTTTATGAGGTGATATTGGTAAATCATTGTTGCCTTTCGTTATATTAGACCTCTTCCTTGTTATTTCAGCTAAAGCATACAACTGAATAGTATTGAGTATTTTGCAGAGTTAATGGTCGGAATTACTTTAATATTTAAAGACATGGCAGTGATGGCACCTTCTGTAGTCTGTGGCAATATTTTATACTTGTTGATGATCATCTTTGGCTTTGTTTTCCGATTCCCACAATGAAATGTTAACTAATGTGACACAGATTACCTTTACTTTAGCGTACAGTTATGTTTTTCAGGTCGTAGTTGACGATTAAAATATGTAAATGCTTAAAGGCATATTTGATTCCTCTACAGGAAGTTGTTACTAATATAATCATAAGGTAACCAGTAAGGATATAATTCTGAAGAAAAATATCACTGTGCTTTTTTTTTTATTTTTTTGTTAGATTCTACAAGAACAAGGCTCCCGGATGTGAAGAGGCTCAAAACCTTTTGATTTTACCCTGCCATGGTGTCTAGATACAAAGACAAATACCAGATTGCACATCTGATGCCAAGAAGAGAAGATAAGATCTTTACTTATCAAACAAACTGGTTAAAAGGTGGTATCTGCACAATGACCTTTATTCTCAGACTAGATATACTGGCAAATAATTTTAGCAAAATAGAGACCACATTTGTACTCAGGATTTTCTAATAGTATTCTAGAAGATTCCCCTAGAAATACAATGCAAATAGTCAGTTGTGAAATGTGTTCCTTGCATTTTGCCTTGCTACCGGATAAAGTTATACTGCTGTGGTTAACATCAAACAAATATAATTTAAAAGCAGAGATTTTAGACTATTGATATGGTGTTGCGCAGATTTATATTCATATTATACTGACTTTTTTTACATTACATATCTACCTTGACATTATTTCCATACCCTGCCACGGTCTAATTATCTTGTTCAAAGATAAGACGGGGTCTGTATTTAATGAAAAACAAAATGCTTACAAATTGATGTAGTTAAGGAACTAACAAAAATGTCTTCCATCACTTTAATTGATGCGTTTTATATGTTGACTCTTGCTGTGGAACCTGGCCGCGTTGTCATATGGAGAAGGACTAGGCTAAGGCGGCTGTTCTTCAGATTTTGAACAGTTTCTCTGATTTCCTATTCTATCTGTTTGACCTGTAAGTTACTTCAAGCCTTATTTGCTTTAAGAATTTTTTGTTTTGTTTTTATCACTCTTTCTTTTGTATGACTTGGACTGGTAATCACTTTGATATTACAGTGACTGTTATTAGCATGTGTTGCCAAGTAAAGGTTTTCCTGCCCTGTTGAAACATTTTCTTGGGACTTATTTTTATCTGAAAAAATGGTCTCCGACATTGTTCAACACACATGGTGTGTACACTTTCACACTTGAGTCTTCATATCAGCAGTTTTCCCTGCATCTAATGTTGACATTGGCCATTTGCCATTGGAGTTAGGTGATTCTTTAGGCTAGAGGTTTACAAACATGCAACAGCTTTGGCATTTCTTTATTAAAATATTTTTAAACCCTTTGTAACATTTTCATGTACTATACCAGAGTTTGAGTTATTAATAATTGCGCAGTAGCCAAATTGATTTCTATTTGCAAGACTGATATATACTAATCTATAGGGCTTTAAATAAAAAATGGAAATTCAAATATATTTATCATCAGTGCAGGGTTTTTTACCCTAACACATGTTAAGGGCTTTCAGTAGTAGAATACATAATGTCAGTAGATGTCGCCTATTTTAAATATTGATTTATCCAAGGTAAAGTTTACATGTCAAGTATTTTACAATTTAATCCACAGGTTACCTTACCTTGTCATTGGCACCATGTGTCTTGTGTATGTTTACATATTCCAGACAGTCATAGTTGACTTTGTACACTTCTTATTTAACTAGCTTTTGAATACTTTTAGTAGGTTTGTTTTCTGATCACTTGTGGTGCAATTTGCCTTTGTTACACAATGTACAATGCACAAATTATATCAGCACCATTACTTGGACTCTATGGCAAACTGTAAATTTGTCTTATAATGCAGTGCCATTGTTTGTTGGATGTTATAACATTATTTCCAAATAATGTATTTTATAAGTTGACAGGAAATAAGACTGAGTTGTTTTTTGCTCCTCTTAAGCCCTACCGTTTGTAAATGTTAGTACCCTCTGTAGTTTTTTTTTTTTCTATTGCAGTTTTCTATTCTTATGTAGACTATTAAATTATAGCAAGTTTTCATCTTGTTGTTAATTGGTTGTTACGACTGGTAAGCTATCATTAAATGCTCATGGGTTTCAATTTGTTCTGTTGTACTCATTCTTATACTTTGGAGAGCACCTATTATAGAGGCCTGTACCACGAATCAAGTTCAACATAGCTAGAATATCTTGTCGTTTTCTTGCTTCACTAACCCTAATAACCGCAATCACATATTTAGTACCACATTTGCGCGACTATAATTGCCAGTCACTAAAATTATGTTCCACGGGATCTTAGGAATGGTGACGCCATTTTTCAAGATAATTGATTTGTCAGTGGGCGGATTAATATAGGCTTGAGCAATCTGTTATCTCGAACACAACCTACTCCGGTGACCCACCATCGTGGTACAGTACAGATAACCCAGGGTTAAGTTGCCGCACTATCCCCAGATCCTGCAACGAGGCAGGCCTCTGGTCAGATTCTATAAAGGCTTCGTTTGAGCTATTGTTGAAGCCACCTTTCAATATTCGTAATCTTACTTGCATGGGTCCATGGCATTTGAAGGTGCTAAACATTCTTCAGGTGTCAGGTGTTGATATCGATCTGCCATCTTAACATTGTCAACACACCCAATACTGACTGTATCGGACCATATCATGGTTGCACATGGTACCACATAGATAGGTCAGTCAACCACGAGGTGGCGCGTATGATAGGGGTCTCGAAATTTTCCCAAGGTTTGAGAGTTATGCTGCATTGAAGTGATCCTCGAATGGGGAAATTTTCCGAGTTGGGAAGTCGTTCCTCCGAAATATATGTGTTCATTAGCTTTTAAGTCGTAATATGGAAAAACGTGTTGTATTTTATTGCTCAGAGCAACACCATGTTGATAGCTGTTTACAGTTTTATACTTACAAATTACATGTGACTATTTGAATTAATATGAAGTTTTTTAACACAGTTTACATTAACCAATCATTTACTTTTGTCTTCCACATTTATGGGTATGGCAATATGTCAGCAACAGGGCTGGGACGATTTAGTCGGATTGAAGCCAAAATGCTGCCTCCTTAGGTAAGAAAGGGAAACACGGAAGAGCGGGTTTTGGATGTAATTTCTTTCGATTGACTGGCGCTCTGTTCTAAAAGCTTTAATCTGCTATATTGAGCTCCGAAATTTTTTTTAATAAAAGAATTTAGCCAACTTTTAAAAATTTATTTTATATACAGGCAAACAAAAATCTTTATTTTGCGGCTATATTCGACGTCACAACGCTTGCGCGCGGGTGCTCAATGCTCGAGGTGAGCTCGAGCGAGAACGCAATAGGGCAGCTGGGTAAGTTAGTTTGTGATTGCAATGTTTATTTTAATAGCTTCTTTTGATAGCTTCTGATTGTGTCACACAATACTTTCTGCATTATCAGTGTAGGTAGTACTAACCAAGGTGCAATTACTATTGAAAAGAAATAGCCAATGCTGTTTTTTATTGAATCGCCTGATTGAATTGGGCAACATTGTATATTCACACATGATCTTGGTCATTACGTTACGAGACTGCATTTAAATGTATTTGAAGATATTGAAGCTGAATTATATGTTGCATGTATTTACAGGATTCATAGTATACAAATAAAGCTACCCCACCCGAAGTAAAATATGATTATTGCTTAATTACTGCATCCATACTTCAATGCCGTAGATGCATAGATCAGTTAATAGTAGGCTAAACCTTTATTTAACCTAATTTGTAAAACAACTTTATTGACAGCTGTAGCTGTTGTCTTTAGCCTAATTGCAGTTGTAAAATTTGTTGTTTACAGTCGTCATCACGTTGTCTTTTCCCCATTTGCGCCGGATCTGAGAGGATCATTGGTAGAGTTGTTTTTCTTTATCTAGGTTAGATTTTTAGGCTTGAGATTAAGCAATGAAGTTTACAACTGTTCAAACCGGTCCTCCAAAGACAGTGGCTTACAGTTGTTTCGGTAAGTTTAACTGTGACTACTCCACTATTATCCTGACCAGGATGTCCAATCAATACTTTTGAATATATATTATATGACATTTTACCCCCCAAAAAAATCTTCTTGGCTTGTGTGTGATCCAATTGGTGATTGATATAATTTGCAGATTTTTACTATTACTTTCATCTCAGTCGAAAAGGGTGTCCATGAAGCACATTTATAATGGGATCACATGAATTGTGTCAGGCTTTTTTAAGGGCTTTATTTGTCCTAAAATGTGTTGATTTCTTTACCAGTTGTAAGCTAAGTACTGTGCTTCATGTTCACATATGCATGCCAAATCGGTTGAAAAATGTAACATTACATAAAAAGAGTTGCCATGTGTTTCAGTCACGAATTTATATGTTTTGGCATGAGAAATGTATGCGGACTACAGTATAACAGACATTGACTTGGTCCTGCATGCATGCCATCGAAATTGCATACTGGGTTCCGGAAGTTGCCACTATTCGAAGAAGTCTGCAAAAGCCGTTTGTGTTTGCAACGTCTTTGCATTAAATCCGTGAGGCTTTTGTTTCCAGCTCCAGATTTTTTTGTAGTTCGGAGGTCTGGATGCGGATGCACCAAAGATTTCACCGACTTTCCGAGTTGTTCCCACTTCAGCCAGTTGAGGGTTCGTTGACGTTGGGAACTAATTTTTTCCCGACACCATATGAATGTTGCATTAGTTCTGTTTGAGTGAACGTTAACTTGCCCAGCTAACGTTGGCTAAATAGACAGCTAACGTTTGCTATTGATTGTCAACTGGCCAGCTACAACCTACTTCTGATCGTTCTTGTTTATCGTATTGCTCTCGGTTTTTCTAAAAACGACAACTCAAGAAACATCGAACGGGGTAAAGGTGTGCATAGTTCTTGAACCAGTGCCTGGTATGTTTGTTACATTTTCACACTACGCCAAATTCTGCGGTTCGCACTGGTTTAGACAGCAGCATAACGCTACTCTTAAGTAAGGCCTGAACACTATCGCATTTTAGCTACATCAAGCTCAGTTTGAGTTAGTCAAGCCAAGCGTTCATGTTGAAGTTTTCTTCTATATCATTTCACCCTTTCTTGGTTACATTCTGATTGTCTTTCGCAACGCCCTTATGTTGCAAATTACGTTTGCATTCTCGATTTAAGGTTAGCTAGCTAGCTAACAAGCAGCTTTTTGTAGTAAGAGCAACCTCTTGATACCTGGCTCTATGAAACAAAACATACTGTCGTAGGCCTATAATAATGTTGGGTATAAGGTGTATACTGCAGACCTAGTAGACTTTTAACAGTAGCTATTTTCCAATAATTACCTGCATTTCATCCACTCTTCAGGAAAGTAATGTCTGGCATAGCTCTAAGCCGCCTCGCACAAGAGAGAAAGGCCTGGCGGAAAGATCATCCTTTTGTAAGTATGAATATAATTGCTGAAGACTTTTATTATGTTATCTCTACCTCAAAACAACTATATGGAATGCATTCAGGTATTTTATTTAATCTGTCAAATAAGAACTCACCCAGTCATCATTTGGGATTTAACTTTGCATTGGAAATGTACATTATAATGTTTTTTAGACGGCACATTTCTAAAATGTCACTGAATAGTGTTAGTAGGTTTTAAAATGTGTTGATGGTAGTTCCTGAATCAACATAGCTAGGGCCAGGAGCAGTGGTGCACCAACCAAATGCAGAAAATTTTTTATGCATCCGTAGTTAAAGTTTTTGAGCATTTTCTATGTCTCCACTGTTTTTAGGGTTTTGTTGCAGTGCCTACAAAAAACCAAGATGGGACAATGAATTTAATGAACTGGGAGTGTGCTATTCCAGGAAAGAAGGGGGTAAGCATCACAAGGGAAAGGGGAATACAGATGCACCATTATTGTGTACTCTTATAAATAATTATGTGATGCATCGTCAGATGCAACACATATTGTTACCGGAAAGTCATATTATTATTATTATTATTATTATTATTATTATTATTATTATTAT
>JAVQIZ010027369.1:0-10000 GCA_036023535.2 Galaxias brevipinnis | reverse complement strand
CTGCTGAAGGAAGCATTGAACATGACGGCTAGCGTCTGAACGTCAAAGTTATGTCATTCACCTTGTAAACTCAAATGTAAGGTTTAACTAAGGTCGCCTAGTACTGGCCAAGCAGCCAGGTCTATAAATAGAACTCTGCATTGTGGTTCCCAGAATGATCTGATTCAGGTCCCAACCAGACAGGGAACGCTAACTGTGTCTCCATGCCAGAAGTGGAGAAGGTGCCTGTGTGTTGGCGCGGCGCCCTCGTGTTTGTGATGAGACAGACGGCCGGATGAGAGAAGCATCAGCTGTTCTGTGGCCTCGCCTACTCTTCTCCCCCTCCGTGTCCTCCCTCAAGGCTCCAGCTGACTGATGCAGGCCTGGCCTCAAAGAAAAAGGCCGACTAGGCTAGCGCTTGTCACAACTGGTGCTGGAGGAGCCAAATCTGACGGAGCCGTCCTACTGCTATGCCATTGAAGCCACTCAAACACGCGGACAGGCACACAAAGGGCCAGCTACAGCAACCGTGCTGAGCACTATGTTCACGTTTCAAAACGAAGAAGGACCGAAGTGGCCCGAGTGAGGCGAGGGAAATCTTGACGTCTATACAAAACCCATTAAAACAGAGAGACACATGCTTGATCTGAACTTGAAATGAAACGCTGAAAAGGATTTTAACACAATGCAGATGTCAAGTCAAAGAAATAAATAAATAAATAAATAAAACACATCACACAAACGCTAAGGGGGTGGGAAGGGAACCCAGCAGTTTACACAAATTCTCCCACAAACAACAGGCTCCAGGCCCCATCAAAGTGGTGGCTGTGTGACGGCCGCTGTTGCTGACTCTGACACCATGTGTCGGCCAGCTGAGAGCACCGATTGGTGTTTAAAGGCACGCTAGGCATCCCCTGGCAACAACAGGTGTAGCCGAGCCTGTCCTCTGAAACAAAGAGCCCCTCTGTTCTCTTCCCAGACCCACCCAACAACAACACCACCACCATAGCCCCCCACTTTGACAGGGAGCCCCGCTCTTCCTGCCTGGGTAGGCTGACCTCCACGCTCCGCTATGGCAGGTCTCCGGTCAAAGTCTTGACCTCCTTTTCCCAAACAACAACTGGGTCTACATGGTTGTCCTGTTTCCCTATACTGGCATAGCGAGGCAGGCCAATAAACCAGACCAGACGACTCTCCCAGTTTCTTTTCTATGCCATTGGACAGACAATGTGGACGTATAACTTAAGGAAGAGAAACACTAGCAAAGTGTTCTAAAAAAGCTTAGAAGGCTGTCTGGAGACGTTGGATGACTGTAGGCCTAAAACAGACAGCCTACATTCCAACTTTCTGAATGAAGCTGAGGTTTAACTGCTTTGGTTAGAAATTAGGACAATAGACTAAACAACAACAGCTCACAGGGGGCAGACAAAAAGGCAATAAGATTGTGTTTAGACTACTCTTGTACTCGGCATGATATCTCATCTCCCCTCTGGCTACGGCCCTCTGTTTACTCACATATGATATTGAACAAGACCAGTGCAAGCCCTGCCAAGTCTATTCTAGTATTTACCCACAACAATTTGAGGCGCATTGTAAGGACGAGGGACAAATATGGTCCTGGAGCGTCGGTGGCAGACATTTTCTCATTAATGTTCCATGCCGTGGGCAGTGCTTCATCGTTCCCTAATCAGTCCTAAGCGAAGGACTGGTACGCTTCCCTCTTTGGATTCCCGCCGGTTTCCTGTGGTTGGGCCCCCATGCAGTCTGTCTGCCGAGGGCCTTTGTTGGGGTCAGGAAGAGGAGGAAACCGCTCGCCGCCTCCCCGCCAAACAGAAGGCGTGATGAGATGGTGGGGGGACGTGGGACAGCAATGGCCACGCCAAGCTGAGCTCCTTCCTCCCATTAGCACCGCACATCATCACAGTTTCACAACGATTACCGGCTATGACATTTTTAGACAATGACTTCAGAGTTTCCGGGCGTAAACGACCACAATCTTTATTTTGATTGTTTGGTGTGTGAGTCAGAGAGTGAGTCCATCTTGTTAAGGCTCTTTTCATGTGGCGAGAGAAGACAGACTGGGTGACGATGAGAACGGCGCGCAAACAAGAGGGCCATAGCTGAGCAGCAGCTAAAGGAGAGGGGGAGAGATAAGCCTGTCAAAGGGACTGTCCAACCATACAGCATTCCATTTAGGGAGTAGAAGGGAGAGTGGGTGAGAGTGAGCGCGCACGCACACACACACACACACACACACACACACACACACACACACACACACACAAGCCATAAAGGTGAGATAAAAAATAAATAAAACGCAAAGCGGTTGTATGCGAAAACTACGATCTGAGAGCTAGAGTATGAAAGGGAAAGAGGAGATGCGTACGATGCGAACAGAACCTTTGAATTGCGTGGTGGAACTTGGACCACCCGCTGTGACAGAGTGGAGCTTCGAGGGGCAGAGAGGAAGAGAATGGTGCAACCGTTAAACAAAGACGAAGAGCAGGAGAGAACGCAGAGGGGGCACTTTGAATAGAGGTGGAGAAAGAACAAAGACGAGGCCTAATGCCTTTCAACATGGCCTCTGCTAGATTGTCGTGAGCCGGGCTGCAGGATGTATTCTGGGCCTCGCTTGCTCCGTGGTTAGAACGCCAGTGAACCTACCATTTCCTGTCATGACACGTGTTGCTAAATCCAGCGTGCGCTAATAGCTCCTCAATGCTCTCTCAACCACACCGTGGCCAATCTTTCTCACAGTTTCAGGTCCACCATTCACAGTCCACCTTAGACAGTTACACCAACGCAATAGAGGTGCTCTAAGCCCGGACAAATGTTCTGAAAAAACAACTCAAAAAGACAAATCAACGGCACATGCTCTTCTTGCCCCATAGGGATTAAGAACAAACTTAAAGAGCTATAGGGTGTTTCCCCACTGTGCGGTTGGTTACCCACAAAGCAATGCTCCCAGGGCACTGGGCCTTGACAGGAAGTAGACGGCATGGCAGCTGAGAAGTACCCCGCCCTGCCATCTGTCCGCAACACAAGTCATCCATGGTGACAAGGTCAAGTGATGGAATAAAACATTCATGCCCGTCAAACGCTCCATAGGTGCAGTGTAGATGATGTGGAGATCCTGAATGTGTAACCACATACTCATACATTTCTGTTTTCTAAAAGCTGTCAGTGTTGTGCAAGAGTTCAAATACACTACATGATGATGGTTTATCCATTTATCTAATGCCACTGTTGAATTGTAAGCAGAGCTTGCGTTTATTTACATTACAACATGTCTCCAGCCACTGTTGAATTGTAAGCAGAGCTTGTATTTCTGTATAGTAGAAAATGTCTCAAGCTACTGCTGAATTGTAAGCAGAGCATGTATTTCTTTACATTAGAATATGTCTCAAGCTACTATTGAATTGTAAACAGAGCTTGTATTTCTTTACATTAGAATATGTCTCAAACCACTGTTGAATTGTAAGCAGAGTGTGTATTTCTGAACAGTAGAAAATGTCTCAAGCTACACATTGCATTGTAAGCTGAGCGTGTACTCATTTACATTAGAATATGTCTCAAGCTACTATTGAATTGTAAGCAGAGCTTGTGTTTATTTACATTACAACAGGTCTCAAGCCACTGTTGAATTGTAAGCAGAGCTTATTACAACATGTCTCAAGCCACTGTTGAATTGTAAGCAGAGCATGTATTTCTGTACAGTGGAAAATGTCTCAAGCTACTGTTGAATTGTAAGCAGAGTATGTATTTCTTTACATTAGAATATGTCTCAAGCTACTGTTGCATTGTAAGCAGAGCATGCATTTCTGTACAGTGGAAAATGTCTCAAGCTACTGTTGAATTGTAAGCAGAGCGTGTATTCATTTACATTGGAATATGTCTCAAGCTACTGTTGCATTGTGAGCAGAGCATGTATTCATTTACATTGGAATATGTCTCAAGCTACTGTTCATTGTGAGCAGAGCCTGCTTCTTTCTTTCCTCTGCTGATCCTTTGCTCTTCTGTGAACCATCTTAATCCAAGTTCCGGACATATCATTTCACCCAGAAGAAGATTAGATTTGGAAGGAACAGACTCACAATGAGAGGCTTGGGATTACCAGCCAACACGGCAAACGAGTCAAGCAAGCATACAGCGTGTGAAAAAGGGGGGAGCGTGTATCAGTAGTCTAACATATTGTGATGGCAATGTGAAAACTCAGTTTCAGTTTCAGGATCACCTCACATGTGCCACTTTGCCTATTTGGACTCAAACCAAAACAGTGGCTCCCTAAGAACATTGACTGCATCCCAGGAACCTACCCAGTCATCCAACACTGTGATTTGACCTCAATTGCCTTAAACAGCACATTGCTCAAGACACTGCATATCTGGCACATACCGCTAAACACACAAGTACACACACATATTGCCCATGCTGATGGCGTGACAAGGGAGAGGCGACAGATGTCGACATCCATTCCTCCCACCGCTGGATGACTAGACGACGCCATGTGCATGGTCAGTCAAGAGACGCCATGGTAGAGCGGATTAAGCCAGCCTTAACCCACCCCCCCACAGGCATATACGGACCACAGCCATGCTTCACACAGCAGAACGTCCCTCTCTCTCAGCCTTCAACCCAGCACTTAGCAAATAGCTGTTTGGGTTAGTTTGTCACAAGTCCATGAATTCAAACTATTTTCCCTTTAGCCTAAATATATGAGTGTCCTGCGCTAGGGTGTGCTGTGTGTGCGTGAGTCGTGGCTGACTCAGTCACACAGACCTGGCCTCTCCATAGACTGTTCTCTTAGTAAGTGGTGGTGGAATGTGACTAGTCTGCACTACCGAAACAGCTGTAAATGGCCAGGCCATGTTACTCATTCCTGGCCGCCCCCTTTTTCCTATGACACACTATGCCTCAATTCCAACTTACAAACCTTTATCATCAAGCCACTGTAGCCTTATTGTCATGTTGCTTCCTTACATAGAAAAAACTCCCAGCAGCAACAACAAGGCTATCTAATGAGTCAATAGTCCATGGAAGCAACAAATATTCAGGGCATAGCCTATGCTTTAGGGGTCAAAGTGCGCCAACCCCTTCACATTGTAAAGCCAAGTAATTGTGCAATGTTTTCTTTCCCCCACAAAAATAAACGAGACTCGTTTCTCTATGTGTTGTCATGCGCACAGGCAAGACATGAGGACTTCCTGAAGGCATGTTACTCCCCTCAGTAACAGAGAACGAAACCTTAACAAATGAGCACATGGCCCCAATTTCCACAACACCTGGTCTGGCAGACTACAATGCCACACATTTACAGTTTTATAACCAAAAACCCGTTTTGTGTTTGGATCTGTGTGAGAAACCTACAGAATCACAAAAAAAAACAGCAGGAATGAGAGTTGTGTCAGGGGAATGCGACGGTCGTATAAGACCTAAAGAGGAGATGAGAGTAACTGGTGGAATTTCTCACGAGGAACCTGGAGCCTCCGCCGAAGAGGTGACAGGCTGGGTACCTCACAATAAGCACTCTGTGCTCTCCTCTCTGGCCACTCCTTCAGGTTCAGATCAGAGGACACTATTGCAGTCGGCGACTTCAGTCAGGGTTTTGACCTCAACAGAGGTTTTGTTAATTTCCTTTGAAAAAGAACTTTGTCTTGCAACAGAAACAAAGGCATGTTCTTGAGGGCAGAGGGACCTGATCCCTCAGAGCAGGGAAATGTCACTTTGATTCACCCTGCAGGATATCCAGGAAGGCAAATATGATATGTTGAAAAGTCTCCCATTCTGAAGAGGAAGAGCGGGTATTAACCCAGCTGGGACAAAGGGACATTTAAATAATGCTACCATACACACTCTGTAACAGCTTTAATCGGACTCCTACCAAAGCCTAAAATATAAACACAACGTCCATTACAAATGGCGTTCTTCACTTAAAAACGTGTCTGTAATTAACCTCTCGTGACTCGCCTGCTCCATGCTAGTATTCACTTCCCGTTCACGTCTTGTCTGTCTATTGTAGGCTACCCCGTGTCCTGCTCCTACTAAAACGGCACGGTCTCCCCAGAGGAAAGCTCCCTTCAAAGCCCCTTCCCGACGTGTTCTGCAGGTGTGCCAGCGAGCTCTACAATAGCCGATTGTCCACTCTTTTTCCTGCGCTTCCGTTCGGGCGCTCGCGCAGAGTTATCCCTGAACCAAACAGCCTATAAAGGACTGGTGGGTGATTTCTAATCTACTCTCAGAATACGCATGGGCCTATGCATTGTGCTGAAACCTGTCTGAGCGATGAACTGAAGGCCCAGCATACATATTAAATGGAAACTTCGAAGTTGAAGGAAGAAATGTGATGTATGCTTTGCGGCTTCAAAGTTTGTCACTGAGTCATAGTCAGATGCCCGCCTGTGTCAAGCCTGGGCAGGGCTCATTTCTTACTGTAGCCTAATATGTCCAGCTCTTTTCGTCCAGTACACCCGGAGTGTTTGTGTTCATGAGTGGAAAATAGCAGCAACCCAGAGACTGGGTGACCCTGGGGCACAAACGTCCAGAGCGGACGGAGAGAGGCGCGCTGGGTCTCAGAATAGCACTCTGCCCTCCCTGGGGGCATCTCTGTGGTGCTCAGCCTGGGTCTAACACTGTCTCTCTGTCTTATCATTGTCCCCAATGCTGCCTGCAGTCACCACAACTACAGAAGCTGGACCCAGATTTTAAAAATAGGAACTCGAGAGTCCATCAGAAGAGTCCAGAAGGCCACGTGGGACTTTCCCTGGGTTCAGCCTGAGAACCAGGGCCCACTGCCCCTGGGTCCTGCCCTGGCCTCGCTGCTTGCTACCTAAGGGGAAAATAGCTAAATATAACAATGACAGCACAATGTAGCAGGCCAGATTGTAAGGCCTTGTCCTTTTTTTTTTCGAGAGTGGTAGGATGTTTTGGAGAGAGGGTGGGGGTGTGTAAAGGAAAAGTATGGGTAAACCCAGAACTGTGCTGAGCCAGCATGTTCTCATGAGATGATCCTCTCTCCAGAGAGAACACAACCATAAGAAAAGCATGCAATAATATGTGGAGGGTGGAAACTATTTCTCAGAGTCTCTCATAACAGAACCTAAAGTATTTGTAAGCTTTGCTGTAGAACAGTTGGTAACATTACTGGAATGTGGGCACAAACTGCCATTAATGGCATAGGTCTACTAGACCCACAAGGGAAAATACTCTAGGAAGAAGAACTAGGCCATTCTGATGGCTAAGGGGTAAAGCAGACTCACGATGATTAATCTGCTGTAATTTGGCACTATGTTTCGACGCTGTTCCATCTCTGGCTTTCCAAATACATTCAGAATTATAATGATGTCCCGGTGAGGCTGTGTTCAAACAAAGCCACGTAACGACTTTCCAAAAAGGTATCAGATATATCTCCCAACTCTTTGTGTACCTCCACACAGCTCTCTTCACGCCACACCCTTCGTACAGTAACCAGCTCAGCTCACACAGGGACAAACGGATTAAATTATTCAACGAGGGGAAAGCAAAGAACCCATGTCATCCGTGCATAACGGACCACGATGAGGCTGAAACAAGCTCAGACTGCTTGCTGACAAGAAAGCCACTCCATGCTGCACGGTATATGGTTTAGAGCAATGCACTAGCTCTACAACAAACATGCTATCCAGCCAAGAGGATTACAGACAACAGAGGGGAATAAACCCAAAAGTTTAATTTACAAGATCAAGTCGTTGCAACAGAATCTGACAGACTGTGCAAAAGAGATAGTTGGACTAGGAGAAGCACAGCAGTTCACCATGGAATGCTTCCGTATTGCTTGCGTCATTGGCTAGTTCTTGTTAAGATTCACACAAAATGAACATCTATGACAGAACAGCCTGTGTTATAGTCTGAGGAACTATTTATAATATTAGCATAGATCTACTAGCTGTTTTTTAGCCTGACGACAATCTATTCTTAAAATGCAATTATGGTCTCTATTTTGCAAGCAGCATGGCTTAAACCAGTAATAACACAAGTAAAGTGCGTGCATGTGATATTTCCAGCAAAGCCAGTGGCACATAAACACAACATCAAACTCACACTGTTTAACTGTAGATACATGTAACTCCAGTAGATGTTCTAGCAAGCAGACTGGCTTTTGCAATGAGAGCAACCTTGTCTAATTCACTTCAGAAGAAGCCTTTTCTCTTGTGTGCCCACTACTGATCTTCTCAACAAGCAACGTGTCACTTATCTACAGCGTATGGTTAACCATCAGATAGACAACTTGGCTAGTGAAAACGACTTGTCCTTCATACATTCAAGCTTTGATTTGGCATATACCAGGGAGTTTACATAATGTTACAATCAAAAGAGGAACAGGAAGCAGGATGTTTTTGATGGTCATACAGTGAGCTTATTCCTTGTCTCTTACGAAAAGTGTTTCTTTTCAAAGGGGCTGGTAAAAGGCAACAGGCATCCCTGTCTGGGCATTTCTGTGACACCCTGGCTCGGACCAATGATGACTATAACTAGGCAGTCTTTCGGGCAGACAAAAAGGCCATTTAGGTCTACGCCTCTACTCTAGTGGAATAATATTATGACTGCTCTGAATGTCATTTGCTTTAAACACAAAGGTTGCTATTGATCTTGAAGATTTGAAAGAGAACCGCTGATGCCACTATGAATGAAAAATCGGTGTAACACCGATTCTGTGTTAGTTATGCAGGAGAAAACATTATAATAACACAAAAAGTCAGGTAAATGTTTTAAAAGTTCACCTTTTCCACAGTTTAATTACAGTATCTACAAAAATAAGCAGATAGGTTACTACCCCTTACACCCAGGGTCCGGTTCATTTTCAATAAATATTTCTCAAAACACAATCAAACATCCTTATCACTCAAAACAAGCTAAGACGATTTTTCAGATATATTAGTAGAGTGGACCCAATGGACACTTAGCACAGAACTAAAAGTCAGCAAAGGGATCCTTCTACTCATTGCTCCAGTCTGTGAATCGATTCAGGAGGCGTAGTAAGCTCATTGTTTCGCATCAAGTTTAGCTCTACAAGCTTTGCAAAAATAACAGTGCAAAACTATACCCCTCTAAAAGCCAAACTATAGCTGGGTCTGGAGTCTAAACGAGATCCGGCTTGTCCCACACAGGATGGGATCACTGCATAATCCCAAGTGTCCAGATTGAAACAAGCCGCAAAAGGGACCTAACAAAAATAGTGACAAAATAACAGTCCGCTAACCACTAATAAAGTGCTGTATTTATTCTATGGATGGTTGCATATTAATTTAAAACTTGGTTTGAAAATGCTCCCCAACTGTAAAAGTAACTGTAAGGCTGCTTTTTGGGAGGAGGTTATATCATATCTAGAGCTGTAATCTAGCTGGGCTAGTTACTGTTGGTTGAACAGATGCTGGGTTGAAGTAAATCTACTTAGCTGCTGCTGATGATGATGATACTGCCTCCGGTAAAATAGGGGGAGAGATGGAGGCAGGGGGCACTGAAATAAAACTGAGTAGCATAAATAAGGAGTGGGAGGAAGAGACTACTTGACTAGGAGGGAAAGAGAGTCACACTTTTGTTCAATCTCACACTGCATAACAACAACGCAGTCACATTTCTGAAGCATGCTTTCCTCTGAAAGCCCATTCAGCCATCACACTAGGACGGGGGATATGACAAAAGGTTGTCTTTCTTTATAACATAACATATTATTACAATAAATAATGTTGTTAACTTAGCAGAATGCTTATGGAACTGCATACCGACTGACTTCAGACTCAATATTTAATTGTTTTCTTAGTCATTCTCACTACATTTACCAGATGTTTTTAAGAAGATAAAATAACATCTTAATTGAATAATCACCCAGCCCTACATCATAGACTTAACCCCCGGGGGGGGGGGGGGGGGGGGGGGGGGGGGGGGGGGGGGGGGGGGGGGGCGCGGCGGGGGGGGGGGGGGGGGGGGGGGGGGGGGGGGGGGGGGGGGGGGGGGGGGGGGGGGGGGGGGGGGGGGGGGGGGGGGG
>JAVQIZ010027367.1:0-11039 GCA_036023535.2 Galaxias brevipinnis | reverse complement strand
ATACCACACACTCACACACACACTCACACATACATATACCACACACTCACACACACACTCACACATACATATACCACACACTCACACACACACTCACACATATATATACCATGAAGATGTCAAAAAAACTGTCGCTTATTATTTTCTAGTTTCCTTCTAAATTTAAAATAAGAAGCTAAACTTGTAGCTTTAATGCTATGTCATACATTTGTCTTAGTCTCATATTTTGCTTCATCATAGATTGTAATGGAAAGCTAGTATATTAACATTACTATTCCCCATAACATAAGGTATGCAATATGGTAAAAGTACAGATCGGTGTTTGAGACCAATATAGAAGAAGGCAATATGGTCACAGAGGATGATATATTTATGAATGAATGTATTTGGAATAAAAAGTCAATGAGATGGAAAGGTCACTGAGAGATGTTGTGAGCTTTCCTGTATTCCATGATGGCAGAGTTTGTGTTGACGTTTTCCATCCTAACTCTTTTATTGTCTTCCTCTGAATTGCATGTGTTTTCGTTTGGTTTTCCTAAATGTCATTTTAGCATCATATAAAAGTGAATTCGCTTTCAAGCTTGGTTTGTTGAGCCTTTTTTCTGGACAGACATTCACAGCATGCAGTACGTCAGTCTTCATACTCACAAGCCCTCGTGCTGAAACAATTCAGTGACCCCCTGACTGCAAAAAAAACTGATTGTTTTTTTTTCAAATGTCAACTAACGATAGCAAAGCAAGCCACTGTGGCCCAATTAGAAGGTCCTCGATGTCCCAGTTTACTTTATCAGAAGACGTGAATTCATTTGAATAATGATAGTCTACTGTTCCTGTATTAATGATATTTCAATGAGCCAAGTGTGCAAATTTAGACCTTTTAGCTTCTGTTTGGTTTTTTATTTACATCTCAGACAGTTGCGTGTCAGCCCAATAGTGGAAAATACTGAATCTTTAAAATCTCTATTTAGTGTTTTGGTGGTTTTAATTTCCCCACCGTATTCATGTCAACTTTATGAAGTAATACCAGCTCAAACAACGCTCCTTGTAGTGAGCTCTTCGTCGTGTTAGCTCAGCAAACAGGAGGAAGAGGAGGAGAGAATGAAGAGGCACACAGCATCATCCCCCTGTGAGGAAGAGTAATCTCTTACACAAATATTTGATGGTGTAAATCTGAGGGTTTTGGCACTGGTATTACCTGGCATTACATTTAAGGGCTCAGTCCACTCCCATAGCTCTAGACCTGCTGCTTTAAACACACGTCTCTCTTGGATGGGCTCCGGGAAACGCTTTGGATGCTTTAAGATTCAGAGTAGATGTTCAAAGATTTCTGTATTCAACACAGCAAGCCATCTGAGGCAAATGATGAGATTTTTCTTGTGGTGTTGTTTGTGATCTCCGTGTCTAAAAAGTGTTTTGGGGCGGGACCAGCCTACGTGAGCTGTAGTTTTTATTCCTCTCCATCTTGGCATATCACCGTATTTGACACTTAAAGAGATTCCTCCTCCTTCAAACCTAGCTTCCTGTATGTTTGAAGTTGTTACTCCTCAGTGAAGATGAGACAGCTGACGCACAAGACCTTATCCACACTCCGCTGCACACCACATAGCTTTTATTTATCTATCTTACTATATCTAATCAAAAAGGATATTATCATATGTACAGCACGTGTGAGTTAAGGTTAGACATTTATAAGCTTAAGTGGTTTGTGAGTTTCATGTCCATACCTTTCTGATAGCATCATGTCCCCATAAGGGCTATAAAGGGTTTAGCTTCTGATAGCATCATGTCCCCATAAGGGTATACAGGGTTTAGGTTTCTGATAGCACCATGTCCCCATAAGGGTATAAAGGGTGTAGGTTTCTGAAAGCATCATGTCCCCATAAGGGTATAAAGGGTTTAGCTTTCTGATAGCACCATGTCCCCATAAGGGTATAAAGGGTTTCGGACACATACTAAGTGTCTTTAACATACCAAATATGCCGGGGAATGTTTAGTATGTTATGGATGCATAGTAGGTGACTCACATGTTGAGAAAATGAGTGTAGCAGATTTAGGGAGGGCCCTGCATCTTCTGCTGCAACACTCAGCCCCCTCCAGGTCCCCTGGGAGTGTGACTGACCAGGCACTGTCAAGGGATATGACAACCCCCCTGACACACACACACACACACACACACACACACACACACACACACACACACACACAGATAGCCGGGGTGTAATTGAAACCTGACCAATCACCACAACTTCACCTTTGGATATAATTGGGCCCTTTCGCTTCAGACTGAGGACCTTAATTGAGTGATAGGTTGGGACATTTCAGTAGTAAAACTAATGGTAGGCCGTTCAATCAATCTAGCTGACAGACTGAGTGGAGAAAAGGTCTGCAGGAGTCACAGCCTCAGGTCCTGTCTAGAGGGGCAACCTCGTCTTTAATCTCTTTATTTACATTCCACGGAGAAAGTTTTAACCTGCCAAAATAGGAAACTGGACAAGGAATCAACACATTATCTCACGCACACACACACACACACACACACACACACACACACACACACACACACACACACAAACACACACACACACACACACACACACACACACACAAGCCCATCTTCTACGCCTGTCTGCTTCTCTCTCCTCACTCAACATTCACATTTCCCCAGTTCCAGTCTAAAACATGGCAACCATGCATTTAATTAACACTCTCGCCCCGTTATTCTCCCTCCATCTGTGGAAAGCCTGTGGGGAACGCAGGGTGTTTTTTAATGGTGGATAGTCTTACAACTCCTGAAGCATAGTGTTTTCATTAATCAACCCATGCTATTCCTTTATTTAGAGAAGGAGGGCTTCACAAACAAAAACAACGAAAAGGGGGAACATCCTATTCTTCTAAATGGAGGGGGAGACTCAAAACCACAGCGAATGCTAGCGGCAGTCAAACGTACATCTCCAGCCTTGCATAGCTACAGCAACGTCTGTAATACAGAGGAGAACTCCTAAAATGGCAGACCAAAGCAAACCACAGAGTGCAAGCAGAGGTTTCTCCAAACCACAAAAAGCTATGAGTCTGATACAGATTGAAATCCAGGATCAGTGTCATCTGGGTCAACATGCAGCCCACTATTGGCACTATCAGCAAAAGCAACTTTAATGATATCTTGTAAACTTTAGAAATGTTTCATTATGTGAACAGTCAGTTCTATAACTATCAGTTAATCATGGAATGGGATGGACCATTATTTACTATTTTGTGATATTACTATGGTGTTATTTCTATATTACTTATAGTTTGAGTTCCATTTAATAATGTGACTTTTAATTACCTAATCTAATCAAAATTAAGCAAGACAAATGCTGTTGAATAGGTTGGAACCTCAGGCTAAGATGTGAGATTGCTTTACATCAATTATTTTCAGTCCTCCTCTTTCACCCCAAAGTTATTTATCCCCACAAACACGGCCAACACTGGGCATAGGAGATGCTGCTGTTGCATTTCATCCTCCTTAATATCGACCAGTGAGCAATGATTTAATCATAATTATCAGCGCTTTATGTGGTGGAAAATGAAGTTGCTGAAACAGAGTTTGCTTTTTAATTCCCTCCCTAAGCAGTATCGGCGATGAATGAACAATCCTCCTCTAATTAAATGACCCAGTGGTGAAGCGGCACTTTCCAATCTGCGGCAATTCTTTGGCGATGCTTTTTGTTGTGTTGTGCTGTTGTGTTTTGTCTGCATCCCCTGTCAAACACACGACTGATTACGCATTTGATATTCCAATGTCGCACAAAAGCTTCTGGGTAATTATAGCCGAGGTGATATGTCGGCGCATGTCGCCCGACGCCGATATGCTGAACTCTCCTCCAGCTCTCTGCGAGGAGACATGGATAGGAATATCAAAGAGAGAGAACCCATTTCAATAAGAGCAATTTGTCCACTGTGACATCAGAGAGAGAGATTGCATAAGTGCAGTCAAGTTAGTCTTATTTTTTCCCCCGCCTTTTATTTTGTCAGTTGTAAAGGTGTAAATGATTAACATTATTGTGACTGATGAGCAGATGCAGAGGAGATTTATAGAAGAGACTTAGACATACTGTTGAGCCCTTGTAGACACAGTTGCGAAGTGCTTACGCTTCTGTTTTTACTTCTGAAGTGAACTGTAAGGCTTTGTTTGCAGAGCATTGCTAATGAGGTAAGACCATAACATCTCAAAACAAGCTGCATTCCATATCTATATGAATATGTGCGTTGTTTTGATTGGATTTATGCCTTGCGTATTACTTCTATACTCTGATTCTGTGTGTGATTTATTAGTAAACAGATCTCTTGTGAAAAAGGGGAAAATATTGTTGCTGGAACACCCTGTAGAAATAAAAGGATCATGAAAAAAGTAAGTACCGTTGAAGAGTACCACAGCACATTTTCTGTAGCCTTAAATGCAAGTTTAAGTTCAATATAAAAATCATTATTATATTGTTTACTTTACTGTTTACTAAGCTGGTTACCTCTACATGAAATGCCACCCAGCTCTGTCTAGTACGTCAAACCTCTTTGGTCCATTAGAAAATGGGGGCCTACCTGTGTCACAGGGCATAGTTTGACACGCCCACTCTGTTTAGTTTTCATTAGCTTCACCTGTCCTCTCCAGAGGCCCGTCGCCAGTCCTCGGCTGCCCCCACACACCCGTCGCCAGGCCCTTCTATTCAAGCCTTGTCTTTTGTGTTGTCCCTCGTCCGGTCATTGTTAAATGTTCCGTGTGGTTTTTCCCCTCCGGTTCCTTGTCTTTGTTCAAGTTAAATAAAGTGCTTCTGACCATGCCTGCATTTGAGTCCTTTACTCTCCCTAGGCTGATCGTGACAACATGAGACCGGCCAAGTATACCAGTATACATCTGTTGCACCGTTGTACGTTGAATACATATGACCTCTGATAGTTCCCTTAGTTCCACCTGTCGTGTTGCTATTCCCCAACCAACATGAATTCAATCTCCTACCAAAAACAGGAAATGGATTTCTACTAAAGGTGCGTTGCCGCTGCACAGCCAGGGAGTTTTTACCGACACACTGCCCATCGCTTCAGGGAGAACCAAATGAATCATACACCCACTCGAGGGCCAGGGCACCTGGGAAAGAGATTCTAGGACCTTCAAATGGCAAATCCAGGAGAGGTACCATTAAAGGTACGGGCACTTTGCCAGACGGTTGGCAGCTCTGCGGCTCAGAAACTTACTCCATGTACAGTATGGGTGGCCTTGTGTTCCACAGAGAGAGAGAAAGGGTTTGATCAATACATTTTCAACAACATAAATCCTTCTAAATAATCCATGATAAAGAACACAAACTAAACAAATATACAACGGTACAGTAATGGTGTAGCTGAACCCTGTAATGCCGCCGGCACAAAAGGGACCACACTTAGCTAGTGTGTGTGTATGTGCGCGCGTGCTATGTGTGCCACCGCAACTGAGACACAAGAGCCCTGCTGAGGAAGACAGGAGAAGTAGGTAGAAGGTGTTTGTAACAATAGCCAGCCACCTGACACTACTACAGGGCCCTGCATCACTTAGCACCAGCCAATACCCTAGGCCTGTCCCACTGCAGTTGATGTGTAGAAATGAATGCCAACACAATGTGGGTATGTTTGGTGTGTGGTTGTGTGTCTGTGTGTGTGTTATTTGAAATTATGCATGAGTAGCTGTGGCAGCAGATAGTAGTGGTGGTGGTCCAAGCAGAGGTCAGTATGAGGGGAAAGGAGTCCGGGGAAGAGGAGAGGTGTATAGGACTTAAAAAATATATGAACAGAAGATTAGAGAGAGTAGAGTATGCAGCCCTGGCACAACCAGTGACCTATTTGCTGGGCAGGGCCAGGCTTAGCGTGCCACATCGCGCCACACCACACCACGTTGTCTCCAAAACCAGTCGTGGAAAGGGTGAAATGGGCTGGGAGCTAATCCATCCACTACAAAGCCAAATCCTAATCAATCTAGTGCTAAATCTGATACAGCCTTCTCTGCACGTGCACATAAGCGTGGGTCCCTAATCAGGTATACAATCTGTCATTAGCTATCGGAACCCTGTCTGGTTCACTGTCCCCATACTGATTGATCAAAGGTCTGGCAAATGTTTTGTTTGATGCTGTAACCACAAACATAAAAAGCTATAAGGTCCCTCTTTGGGGAGATCTTGCAGCTGGTCAGTAATTGTTTGCAGTTGTAAAAATGTAAATATGTTGATGGATTAGAATGTAGGCAGATATAACGTTTGAAATCATTGAATTGAACTTTCGATGTTTACAATGGCAAGGCATCCTTTCACCATAAACGTTTCATTCAAAATCTTTAATGATTCCATAATTTTAATTGATTATTTTTGCTTCTGGTGCCTGTTAACAAGAGTATTGAATTAACATGAACAAGCACTCAGAGCAACAAAATTAATTTTGGCTTCTTTTCAATAAAGACTTCTTTGAGACAAAGATTTAAAATGCGGTGTTAACTAAAGATGTCAGTTCACACTGCCTTTAGAAGCACTTGAAAGCACTTAATTCATGACCTTGCTTAGCTCTTTTGACCTCTTGTCGATTTCCCATTGAGGCTGACAGCAGCAATAGATACTATCTTGTTCTTTAAAGTTAGACTGCCATGCATGCTTTGAATACAAAGCTAAAGAAGACATTGTATTAATGAGTTTATGTTTGTGAGTGTGCTTGTATGTGCATGTAAGGCATAAGCACGCAAGCAATGCATTGCTAAAAACAAAGAGCGAACAAAATGTGTGTGAGAGAAAGAGAGTTGAAAGAGAGAGAAGAGCAACAATAACCCCTGGAGGAACTCAATTACCCAGAGGGCAGTAGTCTGTTGCCCATATCAGGAGCAGCAGAGTTGTATTAGCCTCTTCTTCATCAAGCTCACCAAAAGAGAGAAAAAGAGCTGCCTCTGGCAGAAATGTATGTACATCTCTCCTAACTCTCCACTTTCATGTTTTTTCTCTCTCCTCTCCTCTCAATCTCTCTCTCCATTACTCTCTTTAAGCCTATTTGTCTTTCACTTTGTGGCATGTTGTCTGGTTCGCTAACTCAAGTCTATGCTGGACCTTGTCTAACCTCTGGACACCACTTTGACCATCTCAAAGGTTTTTTTTTTTGGGGGGGTCTGTGTTTGTGTCAGTGTGTGTTTTTGTATATGTGTATGTGTGCGTGTTGGTATGTGTGTGATTTAGGTGAGATTTACAATCTAGGGGAGTGCATAGGTTTCATCCCTCCTATGGCAGTTGTTCCCAGATGAACCTGCAATAATGGCTGCTGATTGATCAGCGTTTGTTGGTTTATCAGAAACACTTCAAACAGAGAGAGGAGGGGCTGGATGCATTCAGCAGGCTGATTGTTTTCAACTGCTTTTGTACTGTGTGGGTTCCAGCTTCAATGAAAGACATTGTTACTGTAAAAATGAAAAAAACACAATGCTAAATTAAATCATAGTTACCTAATTTGCTGTTTGTATGGACATTTTTAAATGAAAATTGTGACTCCAGTTGGATCTGCATTCTTCTATTTGTTAGGTCTTCTTATCACAGTTATGTATCACAAAATCAACTACAGGGTATAATAGATATACTATATAGGGAGTTGGTATGTGGTTTAAAATCTGAACATAAAAAGGCTGCCATATACAATGCTAATCTATGCTTGCTGTAGTTCTGTGGGCTCTGCCTTGGACTGCAGTAGGTCTTTGGGGGAATCTTAAGGTTAGCACTGGGTGTCAGTCAGGACAAGGTATGACTGAAGAAAAATCTTGAAGTGGAAGTTTTTGAAACGGTTCTCAGCAAAAAACTGACCAGCATGTTATGAAAGCAAAGTAA
Source organism: Galaxias brevipinnis (assembly GCA_036023535.2). Classification (NCBI taxonomy): domain Eukaryota; kingdom Metazoa; phylum Chordata; class Actinopteri; order Galaxiiformes; family Galaxiidae; genus Galaxias; species Galaxias brevipinnis. The sequence goes on along the minus strand of JAVQIZ010027367.1, from coordinate 3,183 downwards.
GAAATGGCTGTGCTTTTCACAGAAAATAATAAAGCCAAGTATCAGTTTCAGCAAAGCTAGTATCAAGGTGACTCACATACAATAGACAGTAATTTTCTCAAATAAAGACTTTTTATATTACATTTAAAAATATATATATATTCATTATTGAGACTGTCTTCAGGGTAGGTAACTGGGATCTAGCATTGCCTTTGTCTCCACTATCAGACCCAGGCCTACGCCATAACACAAAAAAGAAAAAACCCCGAGCAAGCTTATTTTGCCATAATATTTTTACTTAGGCCAACTAAAAGACAAAGCCATCTTTTCCATAATTACCTGCTTCTTTTTTTTCTCCACCCTCATGTTTTGTTTACGTGGATAACCTTGATATTTATAATACATTCGCAGAATGGATGGGGTAGCAATTTTTCCTCTCTTTATCTTGCTCTGAACAGCAATGCACAGCTTCCAGCTATGGACGTCTTTCATGATAAAACAAATAAATAGGGAGCTAGGTGGTGAATGTTGACCTAATAATGGTTCCTGGTACCTTGATGCTGAACCTAATCTGCACCAAATCTGATCTGACTTTATAGTCGACTTCTAAAAAACGAAAAGGTTACTTTATTGCAGCAGGTGTTCTCACTGTTTGTAACAATATTCTATTATGTTAAATATCATTATGTGGTGAAAACAACATCAAATAAATTACTTTGGCAACTGACTTTACTAGTTTTAGATTCGGCACGAAAGGCCAGTACTTCATTATTTTCAGAGGAAAAGCATCAACAAGAGCCTCCAAAGCAAGCATTGAAAGCAGCGATTGAAAATGCACTTAGATCCTCCTTTTTAATAGCTAATCCATTGCATGCGGTGAGTGTCACTCACATCCTCTCAGATCACACACCATTCTGCTGCTCCAGCTTGTTGCAGGAAACAAAGCCAGACTAAAATGCATATGCAACTACTGTCAAATGCAGTACTTATGCAGTAACCTGGGATATAAGAGTGTTTATAATGTATCATTTTACATGTCTCATACATGCCCCCCTATCCTAACTCCTGAGACCCTCCCAGAGCAGGGCCGGAAATATAACGTAAACTTGGAGCTGGGCGGCAGTGTAAGGGTTGAGAACTGTCAGAACAGTGCCTCCCTTGCATGACCAGTACTTAGGTGATACTGTATAATAGTCAAGGCTCACAGACATCTTCGCCAAAGTAATGGCGTGTTTGAGCGTTTAGACTTGACCATCATTGCTTCATATTTTGACAGATTAATACATTTATAAATAAAACAGATTTTAAATAAAAAAATCATCATTTATAAATTTTTCCCATCCCTGCATGGCCACCTTTATCTCTAGTATATGCGGGAACCAGTTATACATTCTTTGGTTAGATATAACCTTTTCCGACCAGTTTTCCTGACAAATACCACAAAAAAATACATGCAGGCGAGCACAGAGAAAGTGCTGCTGGCGTCTAAGATTAGTCTTTAAACGGCACTTAGTGGCAAAGAGGGAAATGGATGTGTCTTCATAAATGCTGTTACAGGAGGCAGACAGTGGAATAGAAAAAACAAACAAAAAAAGAGACCACTCTAGCCATGCTTAAGGGGCACAAAATGAGTGTGATGTGTGTGCAGAGGGTTTTGAAAGTCTGAAGAGAAAAACGGTTGAGGGGAGAGGTTGGGGAAAGAAACACAATATCTAAGCCCAGCATGGGATCTCAGCCTTGAGCATACCTGTCCATCAATTTGTCCCAAAGGCATGTCAGAAACAAAGACAAACAGAGTTGTGTGACCCTTGCAGTAGGATCATGCCATGTGGAGCGATCGTAAAACATTTTTGTGTCTGTATTGCTTCAAAAAGGCATGAGTAAAGACCATATCATTTAGCTTCAAACAATGGTTTAACTGTATTATTATGATTAAAGGACACATAGTGTATATGTATATATATATATATATATATATATATATATATATACACAGAGAGAGAGAGACATTTCGGGGGGGGGGGGGGTTGAAAGTTCGACACCTATTTCAGGCTGTCAACAGCATAGAGCTTATCCAATTAATAGGGGGAGAAAAGCATGCCATTCAAATGTCACAGCCATTCCAGTGACCTGCCCGGTCGCAGCCTTACGTCTGGCTCCCTAATTAAACGTCCTCCCAGTGAGCATGAAAAACCACCGACATTCTGTGAGTACTGCCCGACTCCATAGGGAAGCATGATAGAGCACAGTGCATGTCATAAATATTTCAGAAACATAGTTTGTGTGCCTGATTGTGGTGTGTTTGCACTTCACTGGTTGTTGGCGTGCTATGTATGAATGTGTCACTGCATGCACAGTACACTAATGGATGATGGTGGGTCATTGCTTCTGGGGAGTTGAACGCTTGGGTATTTTGTTTCCGAATAGTTGCATTGAGTATAGAGTGGGAATGCATGCTCGGTGTGTGCGAATGTGAGTACTGCATAAGAACGGAGTTGTTTGTGTGTGTGTGTGTGTGTGTGTGTGTGAGTATGTGCGTGTACGTGTGTGCGCAGTTGTGCACCTGAGTGTGTGTGTGGCAGGAAAGGTGGGGCCTGCTGAGCGTTAGCGAGGGGGACTGCGGCTTTCGTCCACTTAACGGCTCGTCTCCTCACATCCTCATCACGGCACGCCAGCCTCTCCTTCCTCTCTCATCTCACTCTACCTGCTAATTTACTAGGAACACACGCAATCACAACACAGTGGCGGTGCTGACATGATCTGAATAAGCAAGCGAGAGGAGGTAAGGGAGTATCAGCTTCTATATCTAATTGACCGTGTGCACCTAAAGAAAGCTAGCGTGGGATAAGGCTTCTCCAGCTGAATACCAATAGATACAAAAAAGAAAATCTGTATCCGTCTGGGCTATTGTGAAATTGAGCCGGCGTAATGTTTGGAATGAGGCTAAGGCACTATTAATGGCTTAGAAGTGTGCTCCCCTTTAGAGAAGGAGAGCACAGGCTCAGCTCCGAACGGAAAGGAAGGGTTAGCGGCATCGTAGGAGAAGGGACTGCGTTCTTGTTTCCAGGCCTGTCTCCAACTCGGGGAGGAACCTTTGCCTCCCATCCATTCCCAGCCAGCCCATCACTTCACGACAACACCCATGCCCCCACGGGGGGGGGGGGGGGGGGGGGGGGGGGGGGGGGGGGGGGGGGGGGGGGGGGG
>JAVQIZ010027304.1:0-12998 GCA_036023535.2 Galaxias brevipinnis | reverse complement strand
TCCCGCAGTAGAACGGGAGTCCGCCTCTCAACAGCCGTCCGTGATGGCTGCCTGTTTGTCCGTCTGCCTCGTGCCGTTCCCCAGGTCTCCTCTTTTTCCTTTGCCGTGCGCGTGCCTGTCCTCTCGAACACTCCCCCGGAAAAAAATATTTTCCCGTGCCCTTGTATGACAATTATTGTTTTTTTTGCAATCGCTTTGGAACATGTGGACAGTCGCCCTCGGTTGGCCAGGGCCAAACTTGGAACAGGCTGGCGATGAAGGTTTTGATGAACGCGCCGCTTGAAATGAAATGGCACGGTCACGACATAGTCAGATCCGATCGGTATTGGTGAGGGAACAGGTTTCGATGGCTCCCGTCCAGTGTTCCCACAGAGAAGTCTGACAGGCCTACTCTGTCATCTAGACAGACCATTACCCCTCACAGTGGTTAATGGCAGATCAGGCCCGCCACTGAACAGGGGAGGGAAAGGGAAAGAGACAGCGGTAGGCAGAAGTTGATGTATTCGTTTCAAAGGGACATTTTCATTGAGAACGAGGGCTATTAGAGCCATTAAATGTGATGCGGGGAAAAAAAAAGTCGAGCCATCATTTTGACTTTCTAAGCTGCTGCACCTGCCAGGGAAAGCCATTTCCAAAAGGTGTGCAAACTGGCAGAGCACTCAGGGAGAAATAGGAAATGTTAATCCCCCTAATGTCGCGCAGGCGTCACTGTCAATCGCTAAAAGAAGAGAGGCATAATTACTGAACACCCAAAGCACCGGGAAACGATTGACATTTCCAAACAACAAAAAACAAAAACATTTCCGGTGATCTATATGTTTAGAAGACAATTCAAAGAAGAAGAAAAGCACGGCCAAACTTTCCTCCGTGTGTCACGTCTCGGGGGATCAAGTCAGTCCATGCTTCCTCTGTGTGTGTGTGTGTGTGTGTGTGTGTGTGTGTGTGTGTGTGTGTGTGTGTGAGCCGGCCGGACCCTTAGCCATGCAGACAGACGGAGGGTCTCTGTCGGCCTGTTGGTTCTCTGGGCGGCCCATTGTCACCTTTGGTGCAGCGGGATCCCCTCTCCACGTCCAGGGGACTGTCTCATAACAGTGACAAGCAGCATTCGGCAGCCAATTTAGGCTTCTCCCCCGTGAGCGACGGGAAATCAATAGAGAGGCAGGCGGAGCTCACGGTCCAGGCATGACGAGCACTTTCTCTGTGCGCGTGTTTGTGCGTGGGTGTGTGTTCAGGTGGGTGTTCTTAGTTAATTAGTGTGCATTGACCTAGTTGGCATTGCATTTCATGTGTGCGTGCACTGTGTGCTTGTGTGCATCCGAGAATTGCCCTGTGTCTGTGCGTGTCTCCTCTGTGTGTGTGTTTGCTCTGTGTTTGGGTCTGTTTACATAGTGAGATGAGACAACAGAGCCAGGCAGCGTCCTCCGAGGTCTCCGAAAAACACACTGCACAAACAGCCCGCTCGTTCAGTGACTTGATATTGAGAGACAAACCAGGAGGGGTGGAGTTGAATTCTGATGAGACAAAAAAGATGCCGAAGGAGCACATTAATCATTTGCCATATAAGGTGGCTATTATTGCTCGGCTTAATTAGGTTTCCCCACTCTGTGCATCGAATGGCGATAGAAAGCACAGGAAGACTTGAGGGAGGACGAGGGAAGATCCTATCGCTTAGTGTGTTTTAAGAGTGGGAGACACACACACACACACACACACACATTCATTGAGTAGAGTGGGTATGCGTTTGCACTTGCCTGTGTGTGTGTGTGTGTGTGTGTGTGTGTGTGTGTGTGTGTGTGTGTGCGTGTGTGCGTACGGTTGTCTTTGTGCTTGCGTGTTTGTTTCGACTGTGAGCGTGTTGCTGAAAGTAATTTCCCCGGCCAGTGGAAGCACGATCTGTAATCACCCACGCCACTCAGGCTGCCTCCTGCTGCTCCAACGTAAAGAGGGAAACAGCCGCTGAACGCCCTTCTGTAGCTCTCCCTGAGTCTCCTGCTCCCAGCTCCGGGGAAAACCCGATTAACCCCGCTGCTGTGGTTCATGGCGGCTGGACAGAAGGCAGAAGGTGCCGGGCGTGAGGGAGGCACTGTACACGCCAGCGTCAGAGAAGGAGGGAGGGAGGGAGGGAGGAGGCTGTTAAGATGAAGGGGGGAAGGCCAGGTGGGAGGAGCGAGGAAAGGAGAAGCAGGGCGTTAAGACAAAGGACAGGCACGGGGGATGAAAGGAGGGCAATGAAGCAGCAGCTGGGAGGGGCTCCAGGGTAAACTAAGCAGGTTGAAATCAGTCGGGGGACAAGTTGGCAAAGCAAAGAGTGGAACTGACACAGGTGTTTCCACTGGCTTCGCTAACAGAGCTAATAACGGAAATATGCACAGAGAGAGCTGCACTACACTTGTCTGCCATTTACAGATACATTTTGTTTGTTAGTTTGCATTTGAACGATCGTTTTGAGGACAATGGCGTTACATGACATACTGGTTCCATTGGGTAGATGGAAAGACAGACTAGCGCCACAGCCAATAACATAGCTCTTTCTACAATGCGCACAAAGACAGGATATTGCTTGCTGGGGCTTTCAACATTGAGTCTTTCATCTCTCCTGCTCATCTGTAGATCAAAGATTTTGTGAATGATTATTGTCACAACTCGGTGGAATGAAGAATCAGATATGGCCGTCGGAAAATGAACCGTGGTCAGCTCTCTCTTTTTGGCCTCCTCTCCGCTCTCTCTTTATGCACTCGCTGACTCACTCACTCACTCATAGACACACACGTACACAAACAACGCACACATGTACACACACACATACACAACATATGACACTCACTGCTCTTTAATTTCCCGCACAGCGTGTGTGGCATGCTGGGTCCAGAATGAAGCTGAAAGCATTCCGATACCTCTGATCTCTTCCCAGCATTAACATGGAACCCCTGGTTGGGCCCTGGACCAAGGAGCAGAGCCCTCCCGCTGGGCGTCTTACTTACGGAGGACAGGGGTTTCACTCTGCTCCGTGGCTCTAACATCTCCCCCATTGCGGGGTCATTCGGCCATTACAGTGGAAGGAAGAAGGTGGGGGAGTATGTTTTCCAGACTTTTATCAAATTTAGGTAATGCAACGGAGAGTAGAAGTTTGAAAAAGGGCTTTCTTTTGAAAGCCACATCGTGTACATATTGCACAACACCACCTTGCCTAGTGCTTTACTCCAAGAGCACTGTGCTTCCAAGGTTACTGGACTGCGGAATGCTGCTGGTAACGCTTTTGATGACTGACAACTCGATGGAAATGTTTTCCTATAAACTGCGGCGTTGCGCGTGCGAACACCGATGTGGGTGAAGTCGGTTCCCCTCGCCAACATGTGTTTGACAGCGAGCGAACCCCAATTGGCAAACGGGCAGTCCTTGTATCCCAACACGGCGAACAGGGTGGACGCATCCACGCTCGGCCGCTCAGCAGACTACTGAACCAGCGACTGGAAAGAGAAAAGCAGTTTGGCCACGGTGGTGACCAGGCCCGCCAAACGTGGGGAAGCGAGATAACCCCTTGTGGATCGTCGGCCTGCAGCATGTTCCTTTCTCCACGCCGGCCCTGGTCAACAGCCGGAGACGCGGTCTCGGTCTTGCGTCCCTTTCTGAGTGAGAGGATGAGCAGTGGCTCGTGTGGGCTCAGCGGCACGCCGGTGCGAGTGATGGAGCAGCTAATCCACGAGCTGCAGGGCGCCTTCCACACAGCGGCGTCGGCCCCTTCGTCCCGCTGACCGCGAGGCTCCGGATAATTACATTTGAAATGGCTGCCGCAGACAACAGCCACCAAATGACTGTTTCTCTTCAGGAAGGGAGAGACAATATCTAATCGAAACGAGGAGGAGGGGGGGGAGTTACAAAATACAAACTATTTCTCATTCGCTGATATATGCACACGCTCTACCCCATGCCTCGAGTGACCATTTATAGTGTTTCATTTTTGGATTATTTCACAAAAATCTGCATAATTGTTTTTGGCCATAGGTCATGCGCGAACAGGCGACAGAGCTCCAAGCAGCGTGCATTATTCATGATCGGAGGATACCGTGGGTGCCAGACATTTACAAGATAGGAGAGTGAGATTCACCAAAGTCCGCCTTTTCTTTATCTCACAAAAGCCTATTGGACAGGGAGGTGCAAGGCTGCTAGAGAGAGCACAGAGCGTGTGAGAATTGGAAAAAAAGATTAGGTAACCCAGATTATGGGCTTGATTTAAATTCAACCCTGGTCCAGAGCAAACATGAACGTTTGACTTGAGAGGAAAAAGCCCTTCTCCCCATGTGCTGGGTTTAACAAGCCTTTGTGGGCCATAATAATAGACTATATTAATCTCCGATAAACAGCATTTTTTTATGACAAAAGCTTAACTGTGACATCACATATAACAACTGTTTATGCAGAAATTAACTTGATCTGTTCCACTGCTCCCAGTCACAAACACATTCTCACAGTGGCCTCTGTCCTTCCCTGCCTCCCTCTGTCTCCAAATCACCTGAGGAATGCAGTGGAGACATTAAAAGGCCCACAAGAGGCCTGCGTGGTAGACATGCAGCCCGAATGAGCCTCCTTCATCACCCCGAGCCCGTAATGGAGAGAGCCCCTTGGAGTTGAGCAACGAGGAGGGTCACCCAGACTGGAGGCAGGACTGTGGCACTATTCCCTGTCCCATCCCACGGCGATCTGACAACGAGGTGGTGGTGGGCGAGGGAGGGAGGTCGGCGTGTGTGTGTATATAGAAGGGGAGAGGCGGGGGGCAGGAGAGCCTTAGATCAGAGATAAATGACTTCATTACAGCGTGCCTCTCAGAAAGCTGGAATGAGCCGCATCTCCCCTCCCTTCTGTGCCAGCGGAGATTATGAACTCCATAAATCAATACGTTTCTGTAAGGGGATAATGTTCCCTCCGCTCGCTACCTTCAAGGGTGGGCTGCCGCGGCTGAGGACTTCTGCAATTGGGCATGGCTTCTAGTGTCGGAGCGGGACACTGGGGTGCAGGGTGGTGTCGGAGAGAGACACAGGGGTGCAGGGTGGTGTAGGAGAGAGACACAGGGGTGCAGGGTGGTGTAGGAGAGAGACACGGGGGTGCAGGGTGGTGTAGGAGAGAGACACAGGGGTGCAGGGTGGTGTTGATGCAGCTGCGAGAGCCGATGGGTTCCTCGGGTGTTTCGGTATAGAGACGAGAGACATTAGAGGAAACTAAATGAGTCGAAAATGTACCAAACTATGGAACTGTTCCAACATAGAAAATATTCTCGTTTCCTTCTACCGCCCACATCTAATGACAGTAAACTGAGAAGAAGCCCTCCCCGGGGCATTCCTATACCCCGGCTCTCCCTGTACTCCTCTGGAGTGAGCGGCCCCTCTGCCGCCGCTCCAAACGCAAACTCGTGCGTAATCGTACGGCGCTCCTCTCTCGACCTTCTCTGTCAGGATTGAAATAAGGGCCATCATTCATCCCCGCCATTACTCGCCTGCCTGCCGTGAATAATGCAATTTGTATCCTCTATGGAGTGCATCCAGAACAACGGGCCCTGGCATAAACAAACAGCAGATCACAGTAGAAATCCACTTACAGGGACAGCCTGCCCGGCCAGCGGCCGCCGCCATTAGAAAACCACCGCCCTCCCTTCGTTCACCCCCCCCCTACGTCCCCACCTCCTGCCCAGGAGGACACCACTGTATGATAACGAGGCTGTGGGCTGCACATGCACTGAGCGACGGGCGGAGGCACTTATGATGCATCGGGCACCATACACACGGACGTGCACTTAACAGGAAGATGGGAAGCTTTGACACATTCAGACGCACTCACGTGCACACACACACACATTACTCACACACACACACAGACAGACAGACATTTCACCTACACTAAGCAGTACACTGACCCCATAAACTAAGACGTGATGTGGAATATCTAAGTTACCGGATGGCTAAGGTCAGCCTTTTCTGAGCACTTAAAGCAGCTGGAAGGATTCACAAGGATCCAGTTGTCAGAGGCAGGCTGATGGGTCAGCGAGGACGGAGACCTTAAGGAAGGACAGTAGCACACACGGGGAATATGAGATCGAAGGGGTCGACCGAGGGTTAACCAAGACTAGCCTTCTAACTGGTTAAAGTGATAGTTCACCCGTTTTTGATCTTTTGATATGTTTTTCATGAGATACCAATGTTGTATTCTAAAAATCATATGGTCATTTAGCATTTCAAAATCAAACAGCAGAATATCATGCGCGTTGAGGAAATTACTCTGTAATTACACGGAATTAACCATTTAAATGACGGTGGTCGGACAAATACGTGAATTTCACTTACACTGATCCTATGACCCGAACTTGTTCAATATACTTACTAATTTAGCCTAAACCTCAACATATTCTGTATTGTTTAAGAAAGTCAGTGAAGCATCCCTTTGAGTGTGAGAAATCAGTAGAGACAAAACGTGTAGGCCTGTATGCCTCTGTGCTGGGTAGCTGCTTTATGAAAATGTGTGTTTTCATTTGTGTGTGTGTGTGTGTGTGTGTGTGTATGTGTGTCAGTGTCTGTGTCTGTGTGTGTGTGTGTGTGTGTGTGTGTGTGTGTGTGTGTGTGTGCACATCCAAGCCTGCTCCCCCCACAGTCTGGTCGTTTGTTGTCCCCCGCTCTGTTTCAAACCATTTTCCTTTTTCCCTCCTCACTCCGTCATGCCTCTCCACACTCCGCCTGCCAGAACAAGATAATCCTGCGTACTCCCAAAAGATGGCGGCATCTGTCATCCATAATAATCTGTGGGAGCTGGCGGGGGAACAGTCGTGTGCGGCAACAGGAGGGAGTGCAGAGGGAGCGGGCCTTGCTCCCAACACGATACCCAATTAGAGGGGGTATTATCTCCTCACGTGAAGAGCCTTTTAGCCCCCCTGACCGCTCTGCAGCAGGGGACCGAGGGGGGGGGCGGGCACCGCTTTGGGAGCCGGAGTGGGGCCGCACACTGCTGCCAACACAGGAAGTGAAAGTAAAGGCATTATCCCCCCTTCATCGGGCATGACGCGATAGCTCTCAAAAGAAGCCAAGCTCAGCTCTGGACAAAGAAGAGGCCTGGAGAGGTCTCACTACCATGAGCAGTGTTTTAAATCAACACGGGGAGGATGGGGTTGAGAGCGAGGGATAGAATTAAGTGACAAAGGCGAAGAGAGAGAGAAAGAGAGAGAGAGAGAGAGAGAGACAGATAGAGAGAGAGAGCAAGAGAGAGAGAGAGAGACAGATAGAGACAGAGAGTGAGGGGGGTGGGTTGGAGGGAGGACAACTCTTCATCCGTCACATAGTGGAACCACCACAAAGCAGTTGTCAAGCCGGTTGTTTTAGTCAGAATCCAATGTCTGGGAAGACATGATCTAAAATTGCATTTCTTATATAACCAGATAATAACGTAATTCTGACAATACACTGGTTCTAATAACTTTGAGTAACAATACTGAGTTGCAACATTTGATTAGAATGTCATGTAAAGCAATAATTGAGCGCTGTCAACCATAGCTTTTTCACTCGACTTGGGACTGTTTTTCTATCATTACCTAAATCGTTATTTTTTCTTAATGCAGAGGGCTTGATTTATTTTTAAATCCACTGATTGTACCCCTTTGTCATATTTTCCATATTTATTGCTTTTCTCCACTCTTGCCTTCTTGGTAGGTATTTCTTTGGCCTTCATCTAGAGCCACCGTCCTCTACCATAGTGCCTCTGGCCTCACACAGGTCACACCAAAGCCACTACAGCCATGGCTCCCTTATCACACATCACACACATCTCCTTTCCTCTCTGCTCCTTCTTTTCCCATTTCCTCCTGGCATCGGTGTGTTTTCATTCCCGCCGCCCCACCCAATCTCAGTCCGTGTGTCCAGAGCAGCAGAGTTGTGTGTGTGTGTGTGCTTATGTGTGTGTATGTCCCAGGAACCGATAGCGGCGAGATGAGTTTCTGCTTCCCACCACTATCTCACAGAAACAGACTCGGGCAGACCCTAGTGTTCCAAAGCCACCGTCTTCCTGGCGTCGCGTGCCATTATGGCCGCTGAAAAATGCAAAAGCGCACAATAACGGCACGCCGGGCCTCTAATGTCAAGTGGATTTCTGTCGGTTACTTTTAATTAGAAAATGGTTGATATAAAAGTCCAGCCCCGTGTGAAAAGGCCCGGCGATGTGATTGATTCACCAGCAGGGCTAATTGTGCCCCTTTCCGCGGCGGCGTTGATGGACTGCTGAATTACGTAACCGCATTAGCAAGATGAGAAAAGAAAGTTCCCCACGAGGAACTTAACGCCGCTCCTAGAGGAGGGAGGCCTGGGCTCCCTCGCTCTCCTTTTGCCCCCCCCAACCCCCAAAAAAAGAAACAGACTCTCCAAAAAAGAGCACGGGACATTCATCCTGCTGCGTGATGATAATCTCACATGAAATTACACCTTCTTTTCATCTGGCTCCCAAACGAAGGAGCTCCCCCGTTGCTTTGTTCACCATCTTGGTTTCAGAAGCGGCTGAGGTTCAACGAGGGTACTGACATTCAAAGACGACTGGGATCTTGTCTGGAGCCTGTGCGTCTCTCTCCCTCCGTCCCTACGGAGGATGCGGCCGCAAATGTCAGTGTGTCCCGCCGAAGATAACAGGAAATAATGGCTGACTCCTGTGAGATGGCATGCATTCTTTTCCTGGATTAAAGATGCTGGGGAGAGGAGCCGGTAGCAGCTGGGCTATTACACCTGCTCTGTTTTCACCCTGTTGGACCAAATTGCCGCTGCACTCAAGCAGACCTCTGTTTTCGGGAAGCACCACAGCTTCACCAAAAAAAAAAAAGCCCAGCCAATTTCCATCAGGGTGCACCGCTTGTCTTCCTGTTTGACTAAGGATTCCATCCAAACCGATTATGTGTAATTTGACCCTTTTCGCCGGCCACTGTGCCCTCTAAATAGGCCTACCTGCTGGGGTTTGTGATTAGCGTGTAAAGCAGGTCTCCGACGCTGCTCTGAGTCAGGATATTGCCTTGCGTCCACGGTTTGATTTGCGGCGGTTTTGTTTATCCTCCCTGGCATCTCGGGCCCGTGTGTCTGAGAACCACACAAATGGAATGGGCCGGCCTGGAGGCAGTGGGGCGTGGAGAGGATATTGGCTGAAGATGCGCTGCTCGGTTTGGTTCCGCAGCGAGGACGTGAAGGGGAATACGTTTCCATATTGTGGTTGTGTGTGTGCATGTGTGTGTGTGTGTCTGTCTGTGACTGCATTTCAATAAAAGCGAAAACAGGCATGCTTCATTGCTTACTATTTATTGTCCATTGCAGGGTTCACCAAACAGATTTGTCTAGGACGCAGAATGTGCAGTTACTCAGTGGGCTTGACCTTCATACATTTGACACGATTACACATGCCACGAGTGACAGGGACAAATGGGAGGGTCCAGAGGTCCCATGATCCATGTATGAACAAATGAAGCACAACTCAAGCACATGATAATATGTTGAATATGTATATATTTTTGCTTAAATAATGTATTCTTGGCAGTCTTTACGTTGCAAATTCCACAATGCATAGTTTCTGCTGGACTCATGTGATCACATTATTTCTATAATTCACATTTCTATTTAGAATTCTAGCGACCGTAGTCAGCCTTGCAGGCGGCCATTTGTTGACCCGCTATTGAACTCTATTATTTCTTTGTGTATATGTGTGTGTGACTCTGATTCTGTCCTCGTTAGGCCCCGTGCTGTGTATCATTCTGTCCTGATAGACCAACCTATGACCTTTCACCTCCTCTTAACCCTGTACACCAACACGCGGAGACGGAGACTCGGGTGCATAAAACATGGATGTCAAGGGGTCTTCAATGAGCTCATTTAACCTGACCTAACCCTCAGCCCAGCCCCATTAACAGGGCAGCTCTGCTGAGCAGCACACAGGAGTCAGTCAAGCAGACAGGGAGTGAGAGGTGGGAGGTGGTGTGTTGTGAAAACAGATGCAGAACCCCAGCGAGGGAAAAAAACAGAGATGGCATAATCACCTGATCTGATGAAATACCGTCTTTAATTCAACCATGTCAATTGATCATTGACAGGGTAGGATTGCTTTGAGTATACACACCTGTTCCATAAAATTTAATATAATTTCTTGTTTAGGGACCTTGAATGAAGCGCATTGCATGTCAAAGGTCAACAAGTCAAGTTTGGGAAAGCATTGCAAGACTTGGGAAACCAAACGAACCCCCCTTAAATAATTCATGACCTTTCCAGTTCAGATGGGAAATGACTCTCGAAATCTCAGAAAAGAAATGTGTTTGTGTTCTACACCACATGCCCTGCTATAAACAATACATATTTAACCATAACCCATTTTACGGGTAGGGGATCCTGCAAGATCTCTCCGAGGGTATTATTACAATTGTGCCTTTCAAACTTTGGATGTGTCAGACGTTCCGCTCATGTCCACTCTCTCAGAGGAAGGAGGAGGGGCACACAGGAGAAGGAACAGCTTGTCAGCCCCCCCCTGATGGAGCCATTCCTTTTCATAATTCCCATTTCATACTTGATTCATTTACCACACCGCGTCCCGGGTTGTTTCACAGAGAGTGTGGCTTTCTGCTCTGGCAAATCGAGTTGAAGGAGAGAGCCAGTGGCTAGCGCAGACCTTTTTCTCTGGTCTTCCACGTTTCAAAAATGTCAGCCATTCCCATCCATTGCTTATTGATTTAACGTTGGCCAGCATTAGTGGGAAGCGTGCACTGGGTAAAGGTACTCACAGGGAAGGAGTTTTATCTGGCGTGTATTAATGAGAAAGAGAGGAGCTCTGAATCACAGCCTGAGTTACAATAACAAAGTGCTCTGTGCTGGGGTTGATCCCTGTGTGTGTGTGTGTGTGTGTGTGTGTGTTTGAGAGAGAGAGAGAGAGAGAAAGACCTCATTTGTGATCGTGTTGGTTGGCTGCCTATTCAGCATGACAATGAGCAGGTCATTAAATGCCTGACCTTTTCTTTACATTGTACCTGTTGTTTGTCGCTAGTACACTGGAGTATTCCAAATTAAGTCGGATTGCATTGAAAAGGCTCACAGCACCATTCGAGCGGACGCTCAAACTTTCGAACTCGCCCTGCGCCCCACTCCGAAGCAAGATCCAAATGGAGGCTAAACAATTCCTTGTCATTCCCAGATAAGAAAATAGCTGTGGCACCTCCGTGGCCCACGTCGACGGCATGGAGTAGGAGAGAGGAGACGTGGGAGTGCAAAGTGCGTCCCACAGGAAGAAGAACGAACGAGTCGGCCGCTCTCCGGGTTCATGTACAGTGTGTCTGTTCTATACCTCCATCTCCCTCCATAATCAGACCCGAGAAATACCCCAAGCTCTCCACCGTCTCCCCGACCTGATGGTTCTTGATGGCCTATCGAGCTAAGGCATAACGTCTACGAGTTCCTTTCCCTGTAAAGCCAGTAGCTCCTCTTCAGTCTAGGAGCAGATGTCCAGAGGAGTAAGGCGGTTCCCATTAAGGCTGTGATAGATGGGGACGAGCTAATGAGTAACCCTCTCCCCACTCTGGCCGTGGCTCCTGATTGTTATCTCTCCTCGTCCTCCATCTCTCCCTCTCTCTCTCTCTCCCGCTTTCCCTCTCTCCAGCACTCTCGCTCTCAGATACTTTACCCTCGGGCCACGCAGACTCTTTATCAGATCAGTCGAAGGGAAGGAGATGGACACATCAGCATCCATTTCCCGAGATTGATTCCAGACCAGACACTGACCCTTTAGACTTAAATAGGGCCATTGGTGGGATGTGTTTTTAACACACACACACACACACACACACACACACACACACACACACACAACTAATAGAGACACACACACACATTCCTAACAGACACACACACACACACACACACACACACACACCCACACACCCACCTATGAAGGAAAACACTCCATTAAAACCCTTGCCCACCTCCATAATTGAAGAAGCTCATTCGCACAATTCCCTGTTAGAAGCAGGGGGAGCGGGGTACAGCATAACGTGGAATTGGAAGTGACAGGGACATTCTCCACTGTGAATTTAAACACACGGCGCCTCGTTAAAAATGCAACTCCTTGTGTACCGACATCGCGGCTGAACAAAGCTATTCGTGCGGCTGTTTTAACAATGTCATGTGCACGGACACACGAATAAGCATACGCAGATGCTTTTTGCTTTGTCTTTATTTCCTGCTCTCCTTCTCTTTATCCATTACACACACTCTCCTGCAGACTGTACACAAAAACAGACACACACACACACACACACACACACACACACACACACACACTTAATTATGCACAAATACTATTGCAACTATTATTTCACTATTTAAAGGGACGTTTAAAAAAAACACAACAAAACCCTAATTGGCTTCACTCCATCAACCTTTGCAGATGGAGCACCTCAGAGAATACGCATCCCCATCATGTCACTATTAATTCAGCTTGTGGCTTCCAGTGTCACCCCAGGTCTAGCCATGTTGATTATTGATAGCCATGCCCTGTGGAGAGCTGGGGCGGTGAGGCGTTTTGACCTACATGTCCACTGGACTGGAGGGTGGCATGCTATGCTCGTTCTCCCGTACGAGGTATTTATGAGCCCAACTGGAATAACCTGTTCCGCCATAGCACCCCATTATTCTGATTGTGTTCTGCCTGAGTGAGGGGAGGCCACTGTTCTTAATTCTCCTCGACCCCAAAGTGATTGTATCACCACCACAGCACACACATAAGTGATGCTAGCCGAGTGGTGAAAACAGATAAGTTAACACCATTTAA
The DNA here is from genome assembly GCA_036023535.2 of Galaxias brevipinnis. Lineage (NCBI taxonomy): Eukaryota > Metazoa > Chordata > Actinopteri > Galaxiiformes > Galaxiidae > Galaxias > Galaxias brevipinnis. The sequence goes on along the minus strand of JAVQIZ010027304.1, from coordinate 188 downwards.
AGGACGACCGGCATATTCTCTGTGAGGGTGCTGGGGTGTGTTGTCTTGTCTACTTCTTCTGAAAATTGTCTGTGTGCTGTATTTGAATATCGGTATGCATGTCTGCCAATTTCTCCATGTGCACACAACAGCCCTGTGCCTCTTTGTGTGTGTGTGTATGTGTGTGTGAGAGAGAGAGAGAGAGAGAG
>JAVQIZ010027296.1:0-22244 GCA_036023535.2 Galaxias brevipinnis | reverse complement strand
TCCCCGAGAGATAGAAAAACAACTTCATCACAGTTACAGAGTTTGCTAAATAAAGAACGCAAGACTCTAATCAGCAAAAGTACTGTCAAAAGAAGGCCGTCTTGTAGTGGTCTCAGAGGACGAGTAGCAGTTTGTAAACCACTTCTCAGGAGGGGAAACAAGGCCAAACGCTTGGGGTGGGCTAAGAAATACCAGCATTTCACAGTGGATGACTGGAAAAAAGTCCTATTTACTGATGAATCCAAGTTTGAGATTTATGGCAGTCACATAAGGGTATATCAAACCGACAGTGAAACATGGTGGTGGGAATATTCAAGTCTGGAGGTGTTTTTCCTACTCTTGAGTTGGACACCTGCACCGAATTGACTACACCCTGACCAAGGGGAAGTTCCACTCCATTCTTCAGCGACATGCTTAATACTCTGGTTTGCATCTTTGTGTGGAAGGATTCATACTGCAGCAGGATAATGACCCCAAACACACCTCAAAGCTTTGCAAGAACTACTTCAAGACCAAAGAAGACCAAGGAGTCCTGACTTTCATGGACTTTCCTCCACAGTCACCTGACCTCAACCCCATTGAACATTTATGGGGGCACTTTAAGTCTGAGAAAGCCAAGCATTCTGTGACATCACAAGAAGCTCTTTGGAACATTGTCAAATCATGCTGGGATAACATGGGTCCTCATGTTTTGCACAAACTTGTGGAGTCCATGCAAGCTCGAGTGCATGCTGTCATTAAAGCAAAAGGAGACATACCAAATACTAAGATTCTGAAATTCATTAACATTTTTCAAAGATTAAACTTTTCACTCAAATTGTTAAGCTGATATAATCATTTGTAATGAAAAAAATAGTATTACAATCAAAACAAATGCAAAATAGAAGTATCATGACTAGTGGTCTCAGACTTTTGGACCCCACTGTATATAAGAAAAAATATATTAGAAAATCTGTGAAGTATTCCTTTAACGTGGCTATATGCAGCTTTTCCATATTAATGGTTTACCAATACCTTTCTACAGTGTGCACATTGTAATGTCTATGGGAGAATGAAAAAATTGCCGTTCAGATAAGTCCTCTTGAAGTCTCAATATTTAACACTCAGTTTGTCTGCCACTGGTTACGATTTCCAACGAAACTGTGACAAATTGCTTTATGGCACAAGGAAGTGCATCACTAAATCAGGAAGAGAATACCCAAAAACTCTCCTGCATTCTTCAGAAAGAGAGCCTGATTTAATAAAATTATGGATAAATCCATCACAACTCCTAAATGATCAGTTACAAGACTGGAGTCTAGCATTATCATTATCTGCTTAGGAAAACAAAGTGAAACGCTGCCTTTAAGTGACTTAACCAAGTAAGTTTCCACGTTGATACATTTTAAAAAAATAAGTAGATTTTGCTCTTTTCACCATGTGTTTCTAAGATGTCTAAACGTTTTCCAGTCCACATCAGAAGCAGATCTAGCCAAAGCCCAAGCTTTGTTTATATATTTTCTCGCCTATTCAAGTATACATGGAGTGATTCTATTTTTTAACTATAAATACATTTAGAATATCAAATGTAAGCAATCCTTGGTATACTTCTGAAATGTCCTAAAAGGGCCGTTTTTGTTTTCTAACTCAGTAAAACAAATATTCGAAAAATATGGAATAGAAAATATTCCAGGGCTTTCATTCAGCATCTGGAGAGCGCTATAGATTTCAGCCCTCCAGAATCTCGCTGGATGAGTTGTTTTCTCTTCTCATGTTCTCTGATCCTCATCGCTGTTGCCTGTTAGATTTCCTCAGAAAAAGAACACACCAGGGCCTCTTTCAAAAATCTAACTATTTGATAAGTAAATTTGTTTAAATATCTTAACTCTTGTGAATAACAAAGTAGGCCTACTTTATTTGACAGAACAGATTTGCTAATGGCAGAAGTAAAGGGGAAAATAACAACTCGTTTGTAAGTGATCGTGATCGCTGAGAGGAATCAACCATTTCACTAAAATGTAAACAAGGTTATACAGTCATACAAAGAATGCATCTCCATAAGCACTGACAGCATAACATTAGCTATCTATAGGTATAAAAATTATATACATAAATTGGAAAATACATTCTTAAATCTATGAAAATACAGAAAACTTGGAACCACGGAACCCTATTTTTATTTAACCAATTAAAACATATGTGATCCAATAGTTGTAGTAGTTTGTGTTTTTTATTTGGTTTGCCGAAATTATTAAATGGATTTATTGGTTTAAAATATGTACTTATATATTGTGGTCTACAAACATTAGATAATTTTGCAGCTGTTATATTGTGATTTTTAAGCGGTTGCCATCTGTCTATTGATCACCCGTTTTGGTCATATTTAAATCCATTGGCCATATACTAAAACCTATTATAAATTGCAGAAACCCTTATGAAAGTACTTTTACTGCTGGAAATGTTTAACCAAGCCACCGAAGATTTTTTTCCTGAACACAATTAGTTTTATTGTCCATGCTACAGAGGTACAGTATTCACACATTGTTAAACATGGCCCCTCAATCTCTGCCTGCTGTCCCAGCTATGCCCTTGTAGAAACGTCCAACAAAAATTGGGTCCTGTTCTTCTAGAAGGTGTAAGAAACTGTTTCTCTCCTCTTCACTCCAGGACTCAAACCATTGGGTCCAGAGGCGTAGCTGGCACTCAAAAATGTTAGGCGCACGGTCGACTACCTATAAACAAGTCAAAGAGAGCAAGAATTTTATGGAAACTTTTGATATAGTCTATTAAGTATCAATTGTTGAAACATTTATGATAAAAAAATAAATGGCTGACACAGCAATAGCAAAGTCAACTTCTGACTAGAAATTGACTCATCGTCAACACGTCAGCTGAGGTATTGTGACAAAACACTGGACTTGTCACTATAAGTCACTATTCGATTTTAAAGCGTCCCTTGCTAACATATGTCGAAGCATGGATGTTCTTATTGTTCCATTTACTTATGGATATAATACAATTGATTTCACTCTACCTGCAGAGTATTGAGTGACTCTAGGAGGGTACACACTTTCCCTGGCACTGCTTTCCCCAGGAGATCCTGCATGAACCGTTCCTTCTGGGCTCCTCCCCAGCTCAGGAACCAGCTCAGGACACACCGCTGCTCCTGAAGAGTTACGTAGGAGGTTGGCATATGCTCTCTGCCTGCCCCTGCATTTAGTGAGGCGCATGATAGGTTCTCTAACCTGGGTGGCGCTGAGCCCTGTGGAGTTGATGGGAGATCCATCAGACTCTGTGAGGTGCAAGGCCATTCTACTGTTGCAGTTCCAGAGGTTCCCAATGTGGGACCTCTGATATTGGAACAATACTGCGTGCTGGGCCTGTTGTTTGCTGTGGTGTTGGGAATCATGTCAGAGTGTTCCTGTTGGTTTGAACTGTGGCTGACATGATAGAACCACGACATCTTTAGAAAAACAAGATCACAGCCACGTCAATTTTGCTTTTTGTTATACAACTAGTAATCTTACTGTTCTGCTTAACTACCAAATACTTTAAGGTCGTCAACATCTCTGAGTTCATTATGTCCAAACGAAATAAGGTACACCGCTTCAATTGTAAACTGGCGCTAGCGGTTTGGTTGACTTAATTGAATTGCATACCGCAAATATTTGATTCGCGTTGGATATGAAATCTAATGTTGCAATACGTGTTGATTGATTTAGCAGTTCGGCTTACCTTACGGTCCTCCTTGTCACTTTATTTTTTGCATAGCTATATTCCAAAAAGCTAGAGGTATCTTAGCTACCTGCCCACTATGCTAGTGCTAGTACCAGTACTACTAGTATTAGACTAGTGTGTGCGGCGAGGGTGGTGGTGGTGATGGTGCTGAGTGTCTTGGTGGCAATCACTTATGCGCAGTATTGTAGTAGCAGATATAAAATAAACACATATTTTAACTGCGTTGTTTGATAGCTATGGTTATTTAATTTTTAATTATTAAACTATAGCTAAAATGAGACAAAAATAAGTTTATAAATTGAAAAAGCTGTTCATCCGGATAACCTCAACATTCGGAAGTGATAGACTTGAACTATCCTGAAGAGGCGTTGCTGTTCGTTGTGAACGAACTAGAGGAAGGGAAAATGGCGGACCTCGAAGACGTAACGCTGGACGGGAGGCCGCTTCACTCACTTCGCGTTGCAGATTTGAAAGCTGCTTTAGAAGAGCGAGGTCTTCCGAAAAGTGGACAAAAAAATGCCCTTATCAAGAGACTTAAAGGGGTGAGTTGATGAAACATTTGGACTCCCTGATCATGTTTCCCGAAATTAGGCAGATGGGCCGATGCTTGCAGACTGGTTGAAGAAGGCCAAAGGCTCTGTCTAAACGGCAATTGTAGCTAGCGAGCGAACATTATTAGCAACGTTAACGTTACCTAAAATGTGGAGATCTGTTGCCTGTACAACATTTAGTGCAGCGCGATTTTGTTGCACTGTTAACAACGTTGCGCTCAATTAAACTAGGCTATTGCTAAATATAAAGTAAGCCAATCAAACTGGTTGCTTTGGAGGTGTGTTGATTATCATCGGGACGATTATTTAACTGAATGGGAGGAAACTCAACATGTACAAGTTTAACTCTCCTGTATTGCTCTGAGTTAGTAGGCGCCTAGTAGTAGCCTGCAAGATCACTATAATTGCGTCGGGGTATGTGTACATTATGTGGTCTCTGATATACTATAGTTAGTTCAGCCAATTGCATGGCTGTTATTAGATTTATTTTGTTTTTGAATGATCAATATGATTGGCCATGTTATTATTTTTCTTTTAATGTGTAATGTGTATTTATGCTGTAAATGTAAGGTCATGCAATCTTTCCACTATCTTTTGCAGGCTCTCATGTTGGAGAATCTGCAGAGGACCTCCACCCCTCACATTGGGCTACAGCCCAACTCCCAGGTGAGACTCATTCACTCAGTGGGATCATAATTAATGTAATGTATGCAACAGAATGGTTTGGTTGGTAAATCTGTCAACTCAACATTAAACTATGAAGAAACACATTTTTCAATTCTAAAATAACTTTGGCTTTCAAAATAGTTAAATTAGCTGACAAATCCAATTGTTAAAGGTTTATGTCAAGTAGTTTCAACACAGGCAGTCTATCCTTGCACCCTTAGATTGGAGAGGAGATGAGCCAAAACAGCTTCATAAAGCAGTATCTGGCCAAACAACAGGAACTCCTGAGGCAACGACTGGAGCGAGAAGCCCGAGAGGCAGCCGAAACCGATGGTAACATTTGGGCAGTAGTCCTTTAGCGGGGGATCCGCTAAACTTAAGACATGCTCTCCTGTCGTAATTGTCTTTATTTGACAATCCTGTTTGTGTTGGGGGTCTTTATTTTCTTTGTGCAGATTCTGAACATATTATCTATCCATCTATCCATTTCATATACAGACCAAGAGGATAATGCCGAGGTCAACAACAGCACCTCAAGTCTGGCACCTGCTCAGGTTAGATGCCCTTTACAGATTGCATAATCTTCTTCTTTGGATCAATCACTAGCTGTTTTTTGCCAGAGGATATGTTTGCATGTTTCAAATGATCCTGACCTATGCTGGCTTGGTCAGTTGCATGCAAGAGAGATATCAGCTTAGTAGTCCAAACAAACTGGTGTTCGCTCCCTTTCCATTCTTATTAGAATGTCTCACCTGTGTTGGGAGGGCAACACAAGCTGCTTGACCCCTCAGACGGAGAGGGGTTGGCTGGGCCAGCAAACGAGGAGGAGAGGTACAGGGCTTATATGTCTGGTCCTGCTGCCTCTGCCTTGGCCACCACCCCCTCCGGCACCAGCACCCCTCAGCCTGCACGTGGCCCCAGTGGAGATCAACGACCAGCAGTGAGCCATGCCGCAGCTGACAGCGACGACAACAGCGACATAGGGGATGAGGATGGGCAAGAAGACGACGACTGGGGCAACGGCGCTGGGAGGAGACAAGGTCAGGGTGAAGTGGCCAGAAGCCAGCCAGTCAGAGAGAGTTCTGGTGGATCCCGCCAACCCCAGCAGCACATTCCTCCATTGATGTCTCCACAGCTGCGCCAGCCAACCCCTCCTCCTTCCCCTCCTCCAGAGTTGTCCTTCCCTTTGCCAGACACCCCTAAACAGAGTCCCCCTAGCCCAGGTGAACGCCCGGCCAGGCTAAGGACCTCCAGCACCTCTAGCTCTGGTTCCTCCAGCAGTGGCAGTCGCAGCAGCAGCCCTGAGCCACAGAGTGGCAACGTCGAGCGCAAGCCCGGCCCCCTTACCTTACTGGCCCGCAAGATGGAGTCAGAGGGAGCTTTCTCTGGGGCTGGATGGCATGGACACGGGGTGGAGGGAGAGCGGCTGGACAACAACACTGCCGCTATGACTCTGTTCCCTGGGAGAGGGCCTCCAGAGGGCATGGTCGGCGCCATCAGCCACACAGCCAACACTACAAGCGTGCAGTTCCCTATGATCCCAGTCACAAACCAAGGCTTGTTAGGATCCCACCTGCCCTACAGTCAAACACCTGGGAGTGTTCTCAGAGCCACCGCTTTGGAAGAGCAAGGCAGAGAAAGAGAGCTGCAGTTGGAGAGAGAAAATACCATAGAGCAAGAGAGACTTGGAGCCCTGGAGCTAGAAAGACAGGAGAGGCAGAGATATTTGGAGCAAGAGCGAGCTATGGAACAAGAGCGAGAGCGCGCTCTGGTACAAGAGCGAGAAGAAAGACAAAAGGTGCTGGAGCGAGTCGAGAGAGAGAAAGCTTTGGAAAGGGAGAAACTCTTACAGCTAGCTCTCCAGCAAGAGAGAAATGTGGCTAAAGAGCGAGAGGAGAGAGAAAAAGCCTTGGAGCGAGAAAGAGTGGAGAAAGAGAGGGCCGAAAGGGAGAAAGCCTACCAACTAGCTCTGCAGAGGGATCTTGCCCTTGAACGAGAGAGAGCTTTGGCTGAAGAGCGAGAAGAGAGAGAGAGGTCTTTGGCTAAAGAGAGAGAAGAGAGAGAGAGGTCTTTGGCTAAAGAGAGAGAGGAGCAAGAAAAAGCCCTGGCGAGAGAGAGGGCCCTGGAGCTGGAAAGGGAGGTGGAGAAAGAAAGACAGAGAGTCATGGAGCAGCAGCAGAAGCTGGAAAGGGAGGTGGAGAAAGAAAGACAGAGAGTCATGGAGCAGCAGCAGCAGATTCTGCAACAGGAAAGGGAGGAGAAGGAAAGGACTTTGCAGAAAGAGAGAGAGAAAGAGAGAGAGAAAGAGATTGAGCTTGAAAGAGCAAAGCGAGATCGAGTGGAGAGGGAAAGAGCGTTGGAGCAAGAAAGAGCTGAGAGAGAGAGGGCTTTGGAGCACCAAAGGATGGAAAGAGAAAGGGCTTTGGAGCAGGAGAGGCTGGAGAGGGAGAGAGCTTTGGAGCAGGAGAGGCTGGAGAAAGAGAGAGCTTTGGAGCAAGAGAGAATAGAGAGGGAGAAAGCTTTGGAGCGAGAGAGAATAGAGAAAGAGAGAGCTTTGGAGCGAGAGAGGCTGGAGAAAGAAAGAGCTTTGGAGCAACAAAGAAAAGAGCGAGAGGCAGTTGAGAGGCAGAAAGCTTTGGAGAGAGAGTGTGAGGAAAAGGAGAGGCTGGAGAGAGAGATGGCTGCTGAACGGGAAAGGCAAGAGAACGAGAAGAAGGAGAAAGCCTTAGCGGAAGAGAAGCAGGTTAGGGAGAGAGCTCAACAGCGAGTTGAGACAGAGCAAGCCCTAGCGACGGAACGAGCCCTGGAGAAAGGGAGGAAAGAAAGAGAAAGAGCCGTTGAATCAGAGAAACAAGAGAAAGAGGCAAGTTTGATGCAGGAGAAAGCCCTGCAGACAGACCAAGAAGGAAAGGACAGTGCCCTGGAACAGGAAAAAGAAAGGGAGAAGAGAGAGAGGGAGAGTCACCTCCCTCCGTGGAAGCGTGGCCGTGAGATTGGTCTCACCTATCAGCCCACTGTTTCCCCCCTCTCCACAGCAGCAGGCAGTGTGACAGCGGCTGAGGCAGGAGAACAGGTTGCGGAGCCCCAAGTAAAACCTTCTCTCCAAACAGCTGGGAGAGACAGCCGGCCTCTGGAGTCTTCTACACCTATGTCACCGAGCACTGCTCTTTCACCCCAGTCCTCCTTCAAGAAATTCCGTTTCTTGCGAGACAATCCGTCAACACCCCCATCTTCTGCCATGGTTATCAAAAGACCTCGTACCTTCTCTGATAGCCCCCAGTCTCATGCTTCACCCCTTAGTTCCCCTACCAAACCCAGAGAGTGGGAGCAGGAGGAGCCTCAGCCTTTGGCTGAGCAGGTCACAGCCCAGATGCCCGCCAGGCAGGCCATGCTGGTTTTAGGGCCCTGTGGATCAGACACAGCCATGTCTGAAAAGGAAACCCCAGTGATCGATGTAATCGCCAAGGGTCCGCAGGAATATAAAGAAACCATTAAAGTTGCTGCTAACCAAATGGCAGTTGACAAACATGAGGTGGCAGACATGTCCAAAAGGTGCCAAGAAATTAAAGATGCCTCTCCGAAATGTGTTGCTGTGAGATCCGCTGAGAAGACAGATACTGGTGGAAGACGTGAAAGAGGTGAGACGAAGGATAAAAGAGGGACACAGGCGTCTTCATCGAGCACTTCCTCTTCCTCAGACTCCGACTCTGGGTCCTCATCCTCTCATTCTTCTGGGTCCTCCTCTTCATCCCCAGACCAAATCCGCTTCCCCCCCAGTGTTAGAATGGTGAGTGGTCTACAAGTCTTCATCTCTCTTTCTCAAACTACCTACACTGAGTTGTTCAATACCACAACAGAGCCAACATGCGGGCCTGTATATGATATTGTTATTCAGTGTCAAGTTCAGCCATTAAGATAAGTACTGTCATATAAATGTCTGTTTATGGTGTCAGTCACTTAATTTTAGAATTTGTGAGATTATGCATGGTTCTCAATGTAGCATTGAATTGTGAAGCCATACGTAACTAGGTACAGGCCAACAGGCTCCATGCTTGTTGTTTCCTTCCCTTATTACCTTCAATATGTTTTATTTTCGGTTGTGTTTTATACTTTGAAAACAATGTTGCTTTTTGAAGTCTGCAGTTGAGTGGGCATCTAAAGTCATGTTCTCCCTCCTCTAGTCTAAGAAACCAGGTGACCGCTTGCCACACAACAAAGCAAGTGTTCTCCATGCTGATGATTCAACCAGCACCTCAAAAACCTCCCTCTGCAAAAGAGGGGATTCGGGAGAAGAAAAAGACACAGCCGTTTATGGAGCCAGCCACAGCCAGGTCAGTTACAGCTTTCAATTATTTACTGTGAACCCATAGGTACCTGTCCTTTTTTTGTGTTTTTGAATTCTCTGCTAATGTAAAATATGATTGGGCTCTGGTTAGTGCCATGCTAGTGGGTGATAGTACTCCTTGAGTTTTTGCAGCGGTCATTCTGTCCACACTTTAACCTTCCTTTCCCATCAGAAACAAGTCATTGGAGTACAAGACCAAGGAAATGATAAGAAGAGAGGGGACCATAAAAGAGAGGAAGAAAGAAGGGACAAAGCCAGGTCTGGAGATGAGTGTTGCTGCAATGTGTTAAAAAATCCCAGTTTTAGGTTTTCTGTGAATAATGACTCCACTGTGCTTGCATGACAGAGGTGACGTTAATCAATAACTTTTATTTACATTTATGCACGTTCACTATTTTTCTTACCCAAGCCTAACATCACACTTAACAAAGAATGCCTTGCCGTTTTGATCCAAATAACTAAATGCTGCACATCATAGCCATGGCCATGTGCCAACATGTGTGTTACAATTGGATGAAATGTTTGTTTGTTTTTTGTGCAAATTATGTTTAGTGTTGGCTCAAAATAGCTTGTATCTTGCTTGTAATAGTATCTTGAAAAGGTGTATGTGAGATTTCGAAAATGCATTGTTGTATTTATTCTAGCGGTTAAAATAATGATTAGGTACGATGTTGTAATGTTTGGTGCAAGTTTCAATTGGAATATTGTAATAGCGTTAAATTTCCCATCAGGCAATTTATGAGACTGCCTCGATGCCGGTGTGCCTGAATATGCGGGTCCTTAGGCGCGTCCTATTTTTTTCTTCTTCATTCATTCTGTTGGCTGTGGCTATCGCTATGTTGCGTGGATGGGCTTAAGCTATATATAATATATTATAAGATCGATGCACCTAGAATCAAAAGACACGGCTGTTGCGTGTCGGGCCTTACCCGAGCCGAACTTGGTTACCAACCTTTGCTGACAGAAATGACGTTATGTGGATTATAATCTTATGGAAGCAACAGTAGGAGAGCGTGAATCGCGACGCAGGGATTTTTTTTTTGTTTTACCAACACCCAGTGTGATGACCTCTCAGAAGACACTGTATAAACATAAATGGTCGTTGGTATTCTTTGGAACAATTTAGTAGAAATGACGCTATGCGACTTTGGGCTGAGGTAGGGAATGTGTGTGTTATATAGACGGGAGGCTATATTCATCGCTGCCAATATGACTTCGTTGTTAAAATGGTGCAGGTAAAAGAATGTGACGATGCTCCGGCCTACAGTTATTTATTCTTTAGGAGGATACGCCTTGGCGGTTATGCATTGCATTCAAACATCGTCATGGTTTTATGAATTAGGCCTCTATTAATTAAGCTTTCTACAGTTACATCTTCTTATGGCATATTTTGACTTTTATCGTACTACTTAACACTGCATTTCTATTTGAACCTATACATTAATTAATCTGAATAGTACTTTGCATTCTTAGCAGTATTTAGTTTTCAGCTCTTTTTGTCAATCATTTGAAAACACTTTGCCTTGTCTTTCCCATCCCTTTAATTTATCCTTCTGTCCAACTAATTTTCTGGCACAGCGAGTTGAAGGATGCAACGATGGCTGAGCTAGAGAAGGTCCCTGAAACCAGTGAGGAGGTAAGACTGAGCAAATCTCCATCACATTTATCTCAAGTCCTTAAGCTTGTCTCATTATTTCCTTTATCACTTTGGTTGACTGATGGCTTAGTATAGTCTCATGAAAGTTAAGTTTAAACTGCTGGATTTTTGAACCCCTTGCAGACATACATTTTGGCTAGTGCAGTATGTAGGAAAATTACTTATTTAATTAATATCACTTGATCACAGTTGATCAGTTTGATATTATCTGTAGATTATAGGTTGATCGAGTTTGTCTTTATCTGGGTTTATTTATTTTTTTCTTTTGCTGTACTGTCTCATACAAAAGCAGCGGGGGGAGAGGGAAGGGGTTCTCCGTATGTGGCCTATGTTTAAAACTCAATTGATTGCTTTGTCATAAAGGTGCTCATGCCTCTTCCATTGTCCCTATTGGTACCTGCATACAACTGCTACTACTGCGGCACCTGTATCGTTGTCCTCAAGAAACCTGGGTTTACCGCAAATAAGCCCCTGTGTCTGCATGGGAACAGCCCTGGCAACAAAAGCCACAATGCCATGGATATGGCTGGCAGGAGCTGTTGAATGGACTGCTTGGCTCACGGCTTGGCAAAGGGGTGGTCAATGACCAAGACATTCCCCTCTGCCAAGAGTTGTAAGCTCACCGTCCCTCAGCGCAGAGGGTGGGGATATGAAAACTTTCATATTGCCATAACTGTGAAGCTGACAATCAAATGAACAGGTTTCAGACGGTGCCTCTGGACAATTTTCTTTTACAATGAAGAGTTTCAGAATAATGTGGGACTATGAACTTGCTTGAACTTTCAAATGCTTGATTAAGGACATTTTTTATATTGTTTTAAATCAATCAAGAGAAATTCAAAGGGAACGATGGCGTCAGTCCAACTCTGTATGTGACCTTATTTGGACTTCCTTCGTTTTCGTTCGTTGGCTTGGAAGGGGACTTGCCAATTGAGACCCCTGTCCTCCACTGATCCAGTTCCTGCTATTTACGGACACTGCGTGAACCGTATGTTCTTTCTGACATTATTGGACATTTTTGGGATTAACACGAGCATTGGTTGTTGCCCAACATTCATGTCCACATCTCCATCAAAGCTAAATCAAGGTGCTTTTATATTGGAAGAGCAAAGCAGAAAATAATTTCTCTACAGGTCAAATGGACTAATACTTGAAAGATTTAAGGACTTGAACAAAAACAATATCAAGCAAACAAATACCAAACTACAGAGTCCATCCTGCCAACCAACTATCAGATTTCCACCCAAACATCACAGCCTGCTTTGATTGGACCCTTGTTGCCTATTTACAGTACATGCAGTCGTGATTGGGCCATATCCAACCCAGTAAGGATCAGGTGTCAGTGGTACCAGGGAATAAGTAGTAATTTTCTCACTGTATTCTCTAACCAGAATTATTTTTAAAATGCTTAGATGTGATAGTGAAAACAGTATTTTTAACATTAAGTTAACATTTATGGCACCTGAAGTTTTGATTGAACATGTTTAAAAGCAACATTTCAGTTTGCCATAACTCAGTCCTTCAGCTGTTCTATTTGAACTTGATTTAATTTGACTGAATTCAAACTACAGGGGTCCCATAAGGTTTAGCCTGTTAGTGTTTGAAATAGACTGCGGCTACATCAAAACATCAATTCACCCAATTTGGCGACTTATGTCCTGTGCATTTTGCTTGCAGTTTGCTACAGAGGCACAGTTAAGATTGTTCAAAGACTTGTTTTAGAACAAAGCCTTGATGAGCAGTCTCTTTCTCACGCAGTCCTCCCACCCCCACTTTCTCTGTCCGTCCACCCTTCCAACCTGTCCGTGAGACCCGTGCTTTCTCTCCAGCTTGGTGTCTGTCGTTCACCTCCCCTCTGGCCATTGGGGTTGTTCTTATTTCCCTTTGTTTCAGACGCCTAAGGCCTTCACAGCCCGTAGGATCTCCCTGAGCTGTGAGTACACTCCCCTGCCACCATGTCATCCATGTTTCTCTGCCATTGAAACCAATCATCTCCTTCCGCCGTCTTTTTTGGTTCCAGTGTTTCCGTAAAGCTAGGCTCTGTCCTATGCGTAGCGTCACACTTATGGTTAAGCCTAAAACACATGTTGCATGAAAACGTCACAGTACCCTTGTAAAGGATTACAAATGAAAATGAAAAAACCTTTTTAGATGTGATTTTGAACCCCTGCTCCCCCTGTTAGGCACCAAGTCCCCAGGTTCCACTAATGTGGAGGGGGAGCAGGAGCCTGGGGCCGGCAGGAAGAGGAGATGGGGCTCCAGCACTGCAGTTACTGCAAAGAAAGCATCCATCAGCATCACCACAGACTCTTTAAAGGTACGTCTAAGGAAACCCCATGTGGTAACCAAAGCCTTCTAAACTCAACTCATCTGAGGGTGCTGGTGTGTGCAATCGTTGCATGATTGAAATATTATCTGTCGCAAACGTTTGTGGACGTGTGTAGATACTTCTGTTCTTCTTTTTGGATTAGCTCTCAAAACGAATTGTGTTTTGTCTGTTGCTGAGACTGATTGTTGATTGTTTTGATTGACCTAAGTGTCTGTTTTCTCAAGTAAAAACGAGGCAGGGCTTTGGTGTCTCCTCTCGACTAGTGCAGCTACCAGGTCGGTGATTATACCTGTGCTGCTCCGTGTCTTTGCAGTCTCTGATCCCAGACAGCAGGCCGTGCCAGGGCCAGGACGCGGTGGTGGATCTCCACCCAGAGGAGGCTGTCCTCTCCGGGCCTGAGGACGTGGATACGGAGAGGCCCAACCAGGAGCTCCAGATCAGACGCACTGTCACACAGGTCCGGCTCAGACGACTGCTGCAGAGATTGCATTAGTCAGCCCACCCCTTTATTGGTCTTTCTAAATCTTTCAATTTATCGGTCTATAAAAAGCAACAAAAAAAAGAGTTAAGGTTAATTCATTACTTTGACATCTTTGGGACGACTTAACTCCCTCACCTCTGCTGTAGGTGGTGCCTTTCGAGGGTCAGGAGAATGGTCAGACAGAGTCCCAGAGTAGCCGGCACAATGAAGAGGAGGACCTGAAGGGACACGTGGAGAGGAAGAGGAGTCGGGAAGATAAGGTGGACAGTTCCTTCCCGGGCGCCATGGATGTTTTGGTGCCCTCGCCCACCGGCAACGAGGCAGAGAGAAACACATGTAATCGTTTCATGGCATTTCGTTTTGAATGTTTCTTTGACTTAAAGCCCATGACAGAGTGTGAGACGGCACCACACCCGTCTCTCTACCAGCTGAAACTTACCCCGCTTCTCTCTCTCTTTTCAGCGAGCCCTGGTGACAGCCTCATCCGTCGCTCCATCAGTCAGCAGAAGTCTGGGGTGTCCGTCACCATCGACGACCCCGTGCGCACGGCCCGGCAGCCCTCTCCGCCGCGTGGGAAAGTCTCCTGCATCGTTCACGTGTCCAACCTGGTGAGAGGAACACACACTGAGGCTTCTCCCATGGCATGTCCTGACGCTGTGCTCCTTTGATCCAGGAGCACTCGGTCGTCTTAGCTACCACTGAGGGGCAGAGGGGCAATAAAGAGCGCAGCGTAAACAGCGACTTGGCCAGGCCACAGAAAGAGCACGCTGTGCCTTTTCATTTTACATTGGATGTACCAAAGCTGCGGCTGATCACATAGTCAGCACGTCACCGTCCTCTTACTGCAGAGTCCGGTTTATTAAAGCTTTGGAATGGGCCTCCCTTTATCCATTATGAAACGCTTACTCTCAGGAAAAGATAACTAAAGTTTAGCCATCATGACTGTAATCTGGTACACTTGTTGACAGCTTGTTCACACAATTGAAAAAGCATAATTGTGTCAAGTCCTCTTAGCATGTCTCCCTGTCTGTCTTCATCTTGATTTCAAATGATGATTTAATTTATCTAAGGAAAAAAGCTACCCAACCCTACCTTGCTCTATGTGAAAAAGTGATTGCCCCCTTATTTAATAAAACAACCAAATGTAATTGATAATGGGGTTCAGTTTCACCACGCACAGCCGTGCACGAGTACTGCCAACAGTGCCTAAACAACAGCTGAGTAGAAGACATTGTGGAAAGTGTAAAGGGTGGAGGGATGTTACTTTTCTGAGGAAATATTTAAAGTGCATCATTTAAATCCTTGTTAACTATTGACAGGTAATATCTTTTCATTTTCATTCAATACCCAACATGATTTTATAATTGGAGGTGTATGGGGTCATTATTGTATAGAGGTGTCACTTCTTTTAATGGATATCTCATTTTGTATCAAATGTATATGCTCAATCGTCGCCGTTGTTGGTTTTGGGACCTGATTGTAGCTATCTGGTTGAGGGCACATGGTGACGTCTAGTGGGGGTTGTGTTGTAGGTGAGGCCCTTCACCCTGGGACAGCTTAAGGAGCTGCTGGGCCGAACGGGGACGCTGGTGGAGGACGGCTTCTGGATCGACAAGATCAAATCACACTGTTACGTCACCGTGAGTACCCACCCCGCTCTCACCAAACCCCCCCCCCCCCCCTGCTCTGTCTGCTACGTCACCGTGAGTACCCCCTGCTTTCTCACCCACCCTGCTCTGTCTGCTACGTCACCATGACTACCCCCTGCTCTCCCATCCACCCTGCTCTGTCTGTATAGTCCCGTGCTACAGTGCCTCCATCACGTAGTATTGTGTTTGTGTTTGTAGTACTCCAGTACAGAGGAGGCAGTAGCCACCAGGGCAGCCCTGCATGGCGTCAAGTGGCCCCAGAGCAACCCCAAGGTGCTCACCGTGGACTTCCGCCAGCAAGAAGAGGTTAGTCTTAATGATAGTTCATCTTTTTCTGATATTTTTTTTTCCATCCCTTTGCACTTAATTGCTTTCTAGCGTTTGCATTTTTGGTAACTGAGCTGAATCTGTTTGCGTGTGGGTGAAGCTTGACTTCCACAAAGGCTTGGGTGCAGCGGCCCCAGTCCCTGAGGACGGCGGTCGAGGCCGGGGTCCAGGCCTGCCCTCCCTCCTCCCCGAGCGGGATCAGTGGGCGGAGCGGGAGCGCGAGATGGAGCGGAGAGAGAAGGCCCGCGCTGAGCGGGAGTGGGACCAGGGCAAAGTGCGAGAGTTTGGCAAGCCTGGAGAGAAGGACGGCACCGGAAGATCCCACTCCCGGGAGCGGAAACGCAAGGAGAGTGGGAAAAGCAAGGATAGGAAGGCTGAGAAGAAAGGCAAGAGATGTCCAGAGATAGCAGAGTGGATGTGGTCGGATGATGGTGTTCCTTTAGATCTAACTTCATGACGGTGTTTCTCCTGCAGAGAAAGCCGCTGAGGAGCCCCCTGCCAAGCTGCTGGATGACCTGTTTCGCAAAACCAAAGCAGCCCCCTGTATATACTGGCTCCCTCTCACTGACGAGCAGGTAACACAAACATCCAGTCGTCTGAGTCATCACAGACCTAAGCTAACACAGCCATGCATGTACCCTCCACGTGGGGGAGGAGAACACACAGTTCCTACAAGAACTTTAATATTATTGGTGGTTATTGCCTGTCCTGAAGTATCTGACACACTCAATTTCAATTACAATCCCTTCTAAATTGCCATGGTCAAGTTGACCCCAAGGACAAACAATGATGTTAATTTGAGGATAACAGGAGAGTTGAATAGTGTTCATCATTTCTCCATTGTCTAAATTGTTTTGTTTATTTCTAGCATGTCCAAAGGGAGGTTGCCAGAGCCGAACGGATGAAGGAGAGAGAGAAGCGGAGAAAGGAGTTTGAAGAAGAGGAGGTCAAAAAGAGGGAGGAGGAGCGCAAGGAGAGGATGAAGGCCGGAAGCAACCTAGTCGGGGAGGGAGAGAGGGAGCGGGACAGAGAGAGAGGCCGAGGCAACCTGGAGGGGGAGGGGGAGAGGGAGAGGGACAGAGAGAGAGGCCGAGGCAACCCAGCCGGGGAGGGGGAGGGGGAGAGGGACAGAGAGAGAGGCCGAGGCAGAGACCGAGAGAGTGACAAGCGCCGCGAGGCCGGATACCGTAGGCCGGGGGGCAGCGGCGTCGGGGGGGGCAGCGGCGTGGGGGGGGGCAGACGCTCACGCAGCCGTAGCGACCCACGAGACAGGCGGCGTTAAGAGCCCAACCGGCCGTCTCAAAAGGCCGCGCCTTTGTCTGCCATTTTGTTTGTTACTACACGTACTTTGTTACAACTAAGACCCTACAGAGGACCAGCGTATGTAGTTCTCATCTCTTGACTTGTCGCCTTTTTTTTAAAGCACACATACAAACACACTTTAATGAGAACATACATGCCTTCGTATGCTTTGAGGGACCATACTTTTAGCAGTTTTGCTCGGAATATCTAATGTTTTCCTCCTGTCGTTTGTTTTGATATATTATTTTTCATTGTCCTTTTTACTATGCGTATTTTTGATTTCTATCTGACTTTGGACGTTTGGCAGGTTGTCAGCATGGCCCGTGTCTCTCCGTCCTCGTTTCTTCACTATTATCCCAGATGTTAAGGCACTGAGCACAATAGTCCGTTGCTGCCACCTTGTGTATTTTTTTTCATTTTTAGGGTATAAATGTTGCAGCCTGTCCATACTATTATATTGATACCCCAAACTCTGTCCTAAAAGAACCCCCTTATATTTCACTCCCCTTCCTAGTCCCTCAGCTGAATTCCCATGTAAAGCCCTGGGATACCTATTTTCTTGGCCTGATCAGTATCGTTGCGCCTGCCCCAGGCTAAGGCTGTTACCCTGTCCACAGCATCTGAGCATCTCTCCCTGAGTTCAGAGTGTTTAGTACGGCTGTGTTTCTTCGTCACTCCCCTCAGAGATGGTTAACCTCTCTTGCCATTCTCGATAACGTTGAAAACTGTCACAGGTTTCTGTGATGTCCTTTTAGTCTGTTCTCTTCGTCCTTCCTTCAACCTGAGAAAACAACATGAAATGTCATGGTTTTAGTATTTTTTTAATTATCATTTTATCATTTTCAGTATAAAGTCTTACGTTTTGTTTAAGCCTGTAAGTGGTGAATGTACAAATAAAAATAAATTGAATTTGAAATACTCTTATGTTTGTCTTCCAAAGCATGTCCTTGAAGTAGCTTTTTGGCTACTGTACCTGCATTTTCAATTCAGTTCAGACTTTTTATAAATGGATAAACATTATCGAAATTGCAGGCGTCACAAGTCATCACATTTTACAACAAACGGTAAACTGGAAAATCATACATTAAAGTTATTTAATAAGCTATTATACATTACTAGTGCAACAAAGAAATCAAAGTGCAGTGGTCAATGAGTTACAGTTATGCATGTGGCAGAGGTGTGAATTCTAGGAAGCTAAATGTAATGAAACCAATTTAACTCGACAGCCCCCCCTCCACACACAGTTTTTACATAGCATTTTATTAACCAAATATGAATTACATGACAACATGATAGATTGGCCACAAGGTGTCAGAAATTCACAATGGCATAGTATTCTAGACAAACACATTCACTATTACTGTATCTGTTCAATTATAGGAAGGACAGGATTCAGATACATTACATTGAGACTACATACTGCAAATAGGGGAAAAAAGCCACTTTGTGTGACGATCAACTAATTACTCAATGTCTCAGTCATCCTCTTTACAGAAAGGTTGACATTCTTCATCTCCCTCTTCCCTTTTTCCCTTTCCATGCTCCATTGTACATTCAAGGCTCTACCATTCTATCTCCTTAGCCTTGACGTTGTTCCTGTGGAGATCCGTGCTGCTCCTCTGTAATTACAAACTCGTGGTTGCTGAGCTCAACATTTTTGTGTCCTGATGCAACGCTCAGCAAGCAAGCAGGCAGGCAGGATGGCTGGACTGGGTCAGTCTGCCATATTCAAAACACTGAGTGGGAATGTCATGCCTCACTATTCCTGTTATCGTATGACTTATTTTCACTGCTATTTTGATGTTTACCCAATTCTGTACGAGCAGAGTTCCAGTAAAGTTGGTTTGTGAAGAGGCAACCAAATGTGTGCATTTCTTTGTGTAGTTGTTGTTGTGAACAGGCTTTCAGTTCCAGGAGGCAAAGGAAGGTTTAACTAGCATTCTATTAGAAGTGGGGAAAGTATGAATGCATGTGTGTGTGAGAATCAACAGAGCCAAACCTTAGAATGGACAGCAATGAGCAGAACAAAGGCCTTAAACAGAGCTGGGGGGGGACATGTGTCTTGTTGGTCGTTGCAGCTCATCAGGTTTGATCCTGAGCTCTGAAAACTACAACTCCCATGGTTGGCGACAACGAAAAAACCATGACTTCTACAATTGCAGCCTTTGACTTACAGTAGTCTGGGACCATTGAGTAAATAGAGTACCACAGACCAGTTCCATCTTGTATAAAGGTCAGGGGGTCGTTAGCGCTGGCGTTCTGAGGTTGTACTTAGACATCGAGTCGGCGGAGTGTAACCTCCTCCGTGTGGCTATGAGTAGGCAGCAAAAACAAGGCTGTGAGCTGCACCTTCAGTTCAGACCCCCCCTCTCCATGTCTTACCCATCCCCTCTCTTAGTAAAACCACATGGGTCTTTGTGTCCATCTCTCTCTTTCTCTCTCTCTCTCTCTCTCTCTCTCTGGAACACAGCACCATTTCCGCTTTTAGAAGCAATGCGTCAGCTGTGGCGGCTTAGAAGTCTCTGTCTTTGTCGGCCATACTTTTAACTCAGTCTGACTCTCATGCTATCTCATTCTGTCTTAACATCCTGGTTTTTTTTCTGCCTTTGTGCACACACTACCACACACACACACACACACGGTTTTGCTTTGTAACTAAAATGGCAGTATCTTGACAGTCAGTTTTTTCCACTCAGAGGGGTTTACCCCTTTTCTCTTGAAGCACACACCCTGAACCCTTTCTCTCTCCCCTCCTCTACTTTGCAATGACATGTGTGCCATTATGAGAACCAGATGTGGCATATTGCTTCTAAGAGATGGTAGAATGGAGAAAGAAATATGTGTTCATACGGTTGTAATGCACTTGATTAAGATTGAGAGTTAAATAGAGATAGGAGCGGTGTAGAGTGGAATAGGGTCTTTCTTCCCTCTCATGTGATCCTATAGTAATGTATGTATTTTTAGCTCGACTCAATGTGAAAGTGCCAACCATCCTGACCAGGCCAAGAGCAAAGCAGGGGGGTTTCCTTACGGATATGACTGGGTCAGAGTGAGGGTGGCTGAGGCTTGGTGTAAGATGTGCTCTAGGAGGCCCTGATTCAGCACCTTTGACTGGGAAGCCTTGTCTTGCTTGGCTTGGGAAATCATGATGAAAAAAGAAAAGGGCTAATGAGGTTAAAAAAGTTGATTGTCTAACTGCTGGCACCTGTGATATTTTCCCACAATGCCTTGTCTGGAGATAAAAATGGACTTCCTCAGCAGCAGCAACACCACACCCAAGTCAAAGTTGCAGACTGAGGCTCTTACTGAGCACACTCACATTAACGCAGCACTGAAGGGGACAGACATGCAAAACCATAGAGCAAAGGAATACAGCCATGTCCAAAGATTTGGTTAAAGATAAAAAGACATGGGAGGGACAATATAATACCATATATTGGTAGAGTAGGTACTCTCTTTCTCTCCTGGTCACGTTTTCTTACTCCCTCTCTGTTTTCGTATAGTCTCTCTAATGTATAACCATGCTGATGCCTTTTGTCCTGTGTATCTAACTGAATGATAAGAGGTGCACAGTGAAACAGCCAAACAAAAGGAGCATGGAGTATCTGTCGGTGCACCCAGACTGTGTGAAGTCCTGCTAGTACCAAACTATATGAACAGCATTGCCTGTGTGACTGCTATAGTAGACATAGATAAGGACTAGCCTGTCTAGTAATAAAGGTGGTGGACATAGATGTTAAGAATTACATGTGTGACCTATGCGGTTTGTCTGCTTTGTTAGTCTGTGTGGTGGTAGACTAGGCCTTCCTCCATTTCAAAAGTCTCCCATCAATCATTTACAGTGGCTCCATGCTTTCTTACTCAAACAGTCAACACAGGTTTCCTGCGTAGAGATGGAGGGGACGATGTCTGCGCATTTCCACGTGGCAGTAGAAATGGTTGAACAGAATGCAAGAGAAAGATTGATCAAAACATTGCATGGAATAACGACTGCATTGTGTTTAATGGATTGATGAGTCAATGAATAGAAGAATGTAATTTTTTAAAATACAAAAGTTATGGGATCACCGTGTTACAGATAGCTACCGTGATAGATACACTATAAAGAAGGTTGGGAAAGGACTAGTTTGCACAGAACAAATGACTGGGAAAGGCCTAGGTATTGTGTGCTCTTTTTCAGGGCTTTGTGAAAAATGAGTCAGTTCACAGAGAGGGAAGAAAGGGTATCCAGTTACACTGAAGGAGGGAAGGAGAGAGGGAAGGAAGAAAGGGTATCCAGTTACACTGAAGGAGGGAAGGAGAGAGGGACAGGGAGCTGTGGGGAGGAATATGCTGAGGTTGCTTTCCGTCCTGTAGGATCAGCTGGGAAAACAGAAAGAATACAGAACGATGAAGTTTGTGGAGACTTCACTTTACTTTTGACACTTTGGATGTGAGAACTTAAACCACCTGAGACCTAAGTAAGCAAATTACATTCATTATTTTAGTTTTTATCTTATTCATTTACTTTTCCTAAGAGTTATTTGAAACTCCAACCACCCCTCTAAAAAGTTAGTAGAAACTGTTTTAAGTACTTTATAATATAAACATACAACCCAGCACTTGGTATAGTCAAGATAAACCTCTAAAAGGCACCGCGAACAATTTCAGCCTATTAATTCATGTAGAGTTAGTTTAATTCTATAACATTTGACATGGTATTGTAGAGCCCAAATGTCCATTAGAGTCAATTCAAATGACCTAACCTAAAATGTCACAGGAATAAAATAATTACTAACCAACCCCCATCCATTACCATGTCCCAGGGCCTGGTGCTCCAGATCCACTCACTCAGTGAGGAACCAGATGTTATTGGAATTTTGATCTAGCTCTGGCTCCAGAACGTGATTTAACCCTCCCTCCTTTCCTGTCTCATCATCCATACCATCCTCCATCTTGCTTACCTCGTGACTTCAGCTCTCTGCAGCTTGATGGAAACACAGATAACCTCAAACCTCACTGCACAGTCAGTACATGTCATCATTCTCTGGGTGTGATGTCTCCCTATCTGGTGCACCCAGTGTCAGCTCAGCTGTTGGACATTTGGCTCATTAGCTGTGAGGAGATGTCTTTGCCTGCTTACTTGATATTTGATGACCGGTTTCATTGGCTTACAACACCTGTGGGGGGGGGGGGGGGCGGCCCCCCCGCCCCCCCCCCCCCCCCCCCCCACCCCCCCCC
>JAVQIZ010027292.1:0-11742 GCA_036023535.2 Galaxias brevipinnis | reverse complement strand
ACCTATCGCGTTCCCAGTACCCTCCCCCACAGGCCTCTGCTCCCCTGTCGGCATGGTGATTCATTCACAGATCAGTGAGGAGGAGGTCATAGCAACAGTGGGCGTAATGGGTAACGCTGAGTCTTTTTCTGAGGACTTTTTAGTTCTTCTTCAGATGTGGAGATATAGATTTGTGTGGAAATCTGAACAAAATGATTTGCTTTAATGTTATTGAAGTGAAAAATAGACAATTTTATGGTGTCTTGCCTATTTAAAACTTTTCTGATATTACACTATTTTTCCATGCATGATTTGCTGCACCTGCAAATTTTAAAAATGTATATAAGGTTGACTTACTGTCTCGTTGCAGCAGTGCCCTGTTGAAATGGCACGTCATAAAATTCTAATTTGTTACGATAAACATTAACAATAGCAAACTAATATGAGCTCCACTGTACTCAAGTCTGCATGCAACGGCGCTGTGGAAGCCACATACTAACCAAGGTTTGTCTCTGTGTGTCTGTGTGTGTCTGTGTGTGTCTCTCTGTCTCTGTGTGTGTCTCTGTGTCTCTGTGTGTGTCTCTACAGTTAACGGGGCATGGGCTGCCTTTGTAGCAGCTGACTGCGCGCACCGCGTCCACTCCAAGTCTGACGACATCATCTTCTTTATTCCCTACACAGCCTCCTGTGTTACCACGGAAGTAAGTTGGTCAATATCTTTATAATTAACCTTCAGGTAATCGATTACATTTAAGCTAGTTGGTCAATATAAGTTGAGTTCAGGTACTGATTACATTTGAGATTGTTGTTTATAGTTGGTCAACTGTTATTTATTAAATAGGCTAATTTATTCAGGTATATCCTGGCTATTATCATTTTGTTGTTAATATTTTTTTATAATAATTTTCTGCTTATTCCAGGATGGACACTATCTACTCTCCTTGTTTTTACACAAACAGGAATATATTCTCTCCTGTCCAGTCCTCCCTCCTCCTCACCCTCCTTTTTCTGACAGTGAACCTAAGCCAGCGTACACTCCTGACCCCATGACCCCAGACCACTCGACCGTGGGACCAGACATTGCCGATCAGCAATATCCCCGTCCCGTTTTCCACCCGAATCTGTATTCCCCGGAGTTACCAATCTACTACCCCCAAGCTACCCCTATCCCAGACACTGCTAGAACCTCTCCTCAGCCTCCACGTCTCATCACCCGTTTCCAGCCCCCGAAAATGAGACCCGTCGATGGAGGCCAGCGCTCTCCTGAGTCCCATGAGGATCCTGTTCTCCCCGTGGATCAGTGGATGCCACCGTCGTCCTCTCAACCAATAACCTGTCCTCCTACCTGCCAACACCTCTCCGCTCCTCCTCCTCGCCATGGTCCACACGATCCATCTTTCTTCCCAACCCCCTACCCGGCTTTGCCCCAAGATCCCTCACCGTCTTCGGGTTTGTCTGCTTCCCGGCCGTCGGCCTCCCTGCAGTGTCTGCCGGAGCGGTTTAGGGTGTTCCTACCTGCTGCCCATCCAGAGTCCGTCCGGGTCAGAGGTCAGTGAGGGTTATTTGCCCTATTTAAAAATTTTTTTTTTTTTTAAAACAAGGTTTCTTTTTTAAAAACTTTTGAATTTGCAAGTCTTGTATTTTGTTTCGGAGTTGATCAACAGAGGCATTTAAAAAAAAAATTGATTATCATTTGAGTCAAAGAAATTAAACTGTTTTCCAGTGGTCCAGCGTTCATGCTTCAGTGGCTTAAGTCTTGTTGAGGGTAAAACAAATCATGATCCAACCTTGTGGACCTTTTGGTTTGGTTAGGGCTTTTGGTTTGAGAGTACTTTTGCTCCCAATATAAGCTTCCATGTTACAAATCTGTGGTTGAAAGGGGGGGGGGGGGGGTGTCTCTCTCCGCCTTTCTACTGATTTTTCTATCGGGGTGAAAGGTCAGTTTTAGGCTCTGTGTAAACAACAACCACACGGTTTAATTTTTGGTTCATGGGTTAGGATTCTGATAGAATGGCCTCTTGGTGATCTTTTTTAGAAAATATGTTAAAGTACATTTAAAGGATATACTGTGTTCAAAATATGTGCGTTGCCAGATACCTCAACAGTTGATGCTACATTTACATTTTGTAATGAACAAATCATTATTCTATTTTATATTTTAACTTTTATATGTTGTCTTCTTAGTTTTAAGTCTTGCAGTAACTGGCAGTTTTTTTTCTCTCCCTGTTGTGTCTTAGTTAAGGAATACCAGTCATACTGTCGTTTTTTATAGTTTCCTGAATAGCTCGTTTACAGTTCCTATACTGAGTCAGTAACCCTTAATGTTATTGAGTGTCTTTTGTCAGACCAGCAGAGTGCCTGGCTGCCCCTGGCAAGTGTGTCCCCAGTATGCAGGTACATGTTGCAGACAAGCCCAGGCTCAGGGGTGATCTTTTACTCTCCTCTCCCTGCCTGCCACAGCAGGTCTCTGGTGAGGATGACCACCGGATGACCACAACAATAATTCATTGTATTTAGTTTTTTGCGCTTTTCACAAAGCACTCAAAACACAACAAGCAACTGGTTGTCAATTAAGTACATAGAACGAACAACAAACAGACTGCTGTCTCACACGTCATAACACTCAGTCTGATGACACAATGACACCACTACTACAAAGTAAAGCCTTATATAATCATGGTTAAGCCAAACATAATGTTCTGCTTTGTAAGATGCCCTTGAATGCGCTGGGTGCTCAATCAGGGTTTCTCTGTTGTGCAATGACTTGTTGATTTGGTTGTGTAGAACAATCAATTGCGTAATTAAATTAAAAAAGGGGTGGGTGATCTAGAATATTAGGTTAATAGATCTCTCTCAAGGCGCCTATAAATTGAATGTGTTGATGATTATTATTCTCTCTCTCTCTCTCCCCCAGACACCCACAACCATGTCCTTGGGTCTAAAATACAGGGACTTGATCCTGGGAATGGACAGAACTCTGGAGCTCCATTGCCCGTATAAGCCTTCACCTACAACACTTTCTGCACACACCACTGCTCCACCTACCAGCACCAACGCTACTTCTCCTTGTCTGGAAGACCGTCTCACGAGCCATGTCCAGGACCACACCAGCTCTCTCCCTGCTCCGCCTACTCCACCTGCCCCCTCGAAGCTTGTAGTCTATTGCTATTTACAACGAATGACCGTGGAGCTACCCCCTGGTCCCGTCGCTGCGATTGTTGTAAAGGGTGTGTTTGTGTGTGTGTGCGCGCGCTTTAAAGGGGAGGTGGGAGGAGAAAGGTAGCATATGTTTCAGGTGCATGTGGTTGTCATCATCACTGCACGAGTGGAATTCTAACATGGTTCAGAGGACTGCTCTTGTTGTTCCAGAGGGCGGGGGTGGGGGGTGGTGGTGGTGGGGGGGTGGTGGTGTGTATGTGTCGTAGGAATGTGTGGAACAGTTTTTGGGCTGTTGCAACATTACTTCAGCTTCCTAACCTCGCCATATTAGATCTGGTTATTTATTTGGCTGAAAAAAAGAACAACCTATGACTCCTTTTTTTCCGTTAGCAGTTCTGTCACTTGAATTACTTGTTTTTCTGTTCATCAGACATGAAAGGGAGTCAGACTAACCTCCGGGATGCCCCAGAGGATTGTGGGTATTCGGTCACAAAAGGAAAAGACTGGAAAGTCACTCTGAATCTCCCTTATAAATCCTGTCATATGACTGTCCAGGAAAGTTGCAACTATCCTACCTTATTACACCAAAAAAAACAAAAACGCTTGTCCATTTGAAAATGCTTTGAGCAGCTGGGTACCCCCTCCATCCAGTTGTATTTAATTGCAGTACATAATTTTTTTTTTGGCTGAGGAGCCCTAGGTTTAAATGCAATTATAATGATGTGTTTCCGTGGTGTTGCGTAACAATTTCCATTTTATTTTTCAATACTTTTCCAGGATAATAAGTACCGCATTTCTGTGATTTACATGACCGCCAGTGGAAGACGAGAAGAGGCCGTGATTGCCTGTCCAGTTTCCGTTCCGGTCTCCACTCCGCTTCCCAGTCTCGTCTACACTACAGGTACAGAGAACAGCAGCTACAGCAAAGGCTGTAGTTAAATAAATAAAATACAGAATAATAATTATAAATGAGATAAGAATTGCAGCAGGATGATACGGTGTGCATTTTTCTTAGTTTAAGTGTTTTGAAATCAGTAAAACTAATTATTTATTAGTGTTTTTATTTAATCTGGTACGTCACATTTGGCATCGGTCCCATGCTGTTTGACATTTGAAATTTTCTATTAAGAGTGTGACCTTCCCAGTGAAGAAAGGCTCCCCTGCGGAGTTGGCCCTCTGTCCCATGAACAGTGCCTGTCTCTGGGGTGCTGCTACAGCAAAACGAACCCTGTCTGCTACTACCCCATGGACGGTGAGCACTATGCCATTCTATAAACCCATTTTATTATACGAACAAACAAAACAGTGTGACTTAGGTCAGCTTTTACCGACGTAATTTTTTTCCCCTACCTTTGTTCTTTCTTTGTGTGTTCTCAGTATGTACTCTGGACCGCCATTTTATATTTTCCGTGCCGGCCTTCCTCACTGACCCTCCTCTATCCCTGACCTCGCTGGTTGCCGCCGGTGATACCAGCTGCACCCCTCAAAAAATCACCCACGACAACCATGCCCTCTTCAAGATCCCACTGGATGGCTGTGGAACGCGGAGATATGTAAGAAACAAAATGCAATATCGATTGCAATCACATTTGATCAGTTTGAGGAAGTTATTATCTTGAACAAGTTACAAAATCAGAACTACACATTGGACTTAGAGCTAGTTGTCAACCAATGTAAAATCACTGAATTCAAGTCTCTCTGAATGTCATTGACTATTTTTTTTTTTGCATGCATCAGGTCATGTCATTTATCAAACCGGTTCATTCTAGCTGATCAGTATACTAATGGGGGGGAAGAGAACGTGCGTGCAAGCAAAGAGACCCTATATAGATATATGTAAAATAGTGTGTGTGTGTGTGTGGATATACCATAGATACAAACAATATAGCTTGATGCCTCTTTGCTTGCTGTTGTCCACTAGGAGCTGGGTAAGGTGGTGGTATACATGGTGGAGATCATCAACACCATCCATGCCATCACCCAGAACTATGCCACCATCACCAGAGACTCTCCTGTCAGGTCAGTGGACACCACCATCCAGCTACACCACTAGCTTTAAAGGAATACTTTACCGATTTTCTTAAACAATATATGTTGTTGTTTAGGCTAAATTAAGTAAGTATAACAAGTTCGGTTCATAGGATCAATGTAAGTGAAATTCACAGTTTTCTGACCACCAGCATTTAAATGGTTAATTCATTGTACACCACAATGCCCATCGATCATTGCGCGTGTCACACTTAGAACCAGCAAACGCTCTGCCCTTTGCTGAAAAAGGCGGTATTTTTCAAAATTCAGGAGGGACACTTGATGTAATGGAGTTATTTTCTCAACTTGTTATTAACATTGGTAAACAACCAACTCGTTAACAACATTGGTATCTGATGAAAAACATCAAAAGATCGAAAATGGGTGAACTATCGCTTTGAGTATGATGGGATGAAACAAGATTCTAGTTTCATCACTAGAGACTCCCTTGTCAAGTCAGTGTACACAACCATTCTCTGAAGACACCACCATTCCTACATTTTAACGTTATGCTTATTTTCTTTTATTTTTTATTGAGTTGATTTGGACGCGGACTCATGCCCCAACTATACATGTATGTTGTAATAAAATGTATTCCTACATTTATTACCTGTAGGCTAGACTACTGTAATGGTCTTCTCCTGGGTAAAAAAACAACAACAAAAAAACGCTTAAATGACTGCAGTTTGTTTAGAACACTGCTGCCAGACTTTTTAACAAAGACCAAAATATTTGAACATATTACACCAATTCTTAGATGACGAAGATACTGTTGCTCTCCTCCACTAAATTATTTGGGGCCAAAATACATTACAGACATGCTAATACAGTATGAACCTTCTAGACACCTCAGGTATCTAGAAACAGGTCTGCTGACTGTCCCCAGAGTTAAATTTTAAAAAAGGTGAAGCAGCGTTTTGCTACAATGCAATATAGAGCTGCAACTAGCTTCCACATGATCAGAGGAACTCGCTCCAAGCCTGACTATTTTGAAATCCAGATTAAAAACATGTTCTTGATTTGCTTTTTGCCGAATTGTTCCTTCTAAACAAAATACAATATTTTTATAATAATAGATTTAATTGTTATACTGTTTTTATTGTACAGCTTCATGGTTAATTTCCTTAAAGAACTATGAATAAAAAAATGTGGAGTGTAGTTGCTTGCTAAATGGTAGCCAGTGACATAACTTCCTGTGTCTGTCTTCCTTCCCAGAATGTTTGTGGAATGTAGATACATGCCAGGCTCTGTAGTAAGTGAGGGCTACCTGGTCAAAAGCCCGACTTTGGGACCTGTGATTCAGGCTCAAGGGGTGATTGGGGTTCAGCTTAGGATTGCCAAAGGTAAGCGGTCATTGCCCCCCCCAACGTAATTCATTGTTTTCGACAATATTTTATATATTGACAGCTTTTTATTTAGTAAGATCTTATTTTTGTATATATATAAAAAAAAAGAAATAAAAGAACATGGTTCCATGACCAATCCAGTCTTTCATTATTGTTCAATTGATCTGAGCCATTTTTGCTTCAGTTCAAGCAGTTGGACAATCTCTCTACGGAGGGTTTTTTACAACTTCCTTTTATAACCCCCTCAACCCACCCCCCTCCTTCTACTTCCTGTGTTTTCCCCCCAGACGCCCTGTACAACAGTTTCCACCCTCAGTACCACGCGCCCCTGCAGATGCTGCTGGGGAAACCCCTATTCCTAGAGGTTCGTCTGCTTAACCCTCCGGACCCTTTAGTTCTGCTGCTGGTCCACTTCTGTGTGGCCTACCCCCGGTCTGGGCTCACTTCCTGGGTGCTGCTTTACAATGGGTGAGGAGAACATTGTGAAATTATGATTCCTCAGAAGTTATTTTTGTTTTAAAATTCAAATTTTATTTAAAAATGTATGATTCCTATTTGTCAGATAAAACAAAGATGCATTTTATACTAGTTAGTCCATAACCATTCTGGTCTAACCAGGTTCTACCATTTAAGGTCAATAGAAATTTTTTTTATTTATTTATTTTTGCTGCCCTTCAGGTTTGTGTATCATCCAAATGATCCACATCTTTTCCTTCTTCCACCAGGTGTCCCAACCCTCTAGACCCAGTGTCTGCCCTCCCGTCTCCCCCGCCTCCACCCCATCCTCAGGGCCAGACCCGTCGCTTTGTCATCTCCACCTTCCAGTTCCTCCACAGCGACCAGAACACTGACCCGGCAGAGGAGGTAAGTAACCGTGGGGACGGGAGTTAATATGGCACAGCACTGGATCAGGCTGGTCTGCTTGGTTGCCCTTTCACAGTAGCGAATGAAAATGGTACAGAACAGAAACCAGGAATATCCTCACCGGCACTTCTGCATTTTATTTATTACTTTTTGCCTTTCCAGGTCAAAAGTGGAGCAGGAATGCTAAATTGATTTTACTTGAAAACTGCGTTAACTCGCCGTTTTAAATTATTTGTGTAATAGTATTCAGTTTGTCCCAACTTAACACCGTTAAATAGATGATGAGTCGCCTTGTGTTTTTATTGGCATGTCATCTCAACACTGTACCCCATCCTCCAATCTCTTCCTCCTCTTTGGTGACTCTTTCCTTACCCCCCCTCTCTCTCTCTCTCTCACCCCCCTCTCTCTACAGATCTACTTCATGTGCTCCACTGAAGTCTGCTCTCCGAGGGACGGTCCGTGTGTTGAAGGTTGCTTCGGCCAATGATGGTGAGGCGTCTGTGTATGTTGTGATTTAAGCACCACACCCTCATTGTGAACTCTTGAAGAATGTAACGGAAATAAAAAAAATTTAAAAAACACCCATGCATTAGTCTCTTCACTGAGACCAAATGGGAGCCTATGCGATAATTCAATACAACAAATGGTTTAGTCATGAGGCATGTTTTGAATTATTTAGTAAGTCCGATGCATTTCCTGTTTTTTTTCTCCCATTTTGAGAGACTGAAGTCTTGAAGGAGGAAGATGGTGAACCAATAAGCTTACAATTTTTATCAAGAGAAAATAACTGATTTTAGAGTTCCATCTTAGCAAAAGTCCTGTTCCCGACTTTAAATTATTTTGACTTTTTTGTCTCCACCCTCTTTAAGGCCCTAAGGCGTCTCTGTTTAACCACTAATAAAAAATAAATCCTCAAAGGAAGCTCTGTTTTTAAGGGTGTGTTACTGTTTCCTATGCTAGCTCGCTGGCTGACAGCAGCCACCATTTTAATGGCAGGAAGCAACACTGTTGCACTATTCCATTTGATGTGTCAAGCTGATTGTTTGCTTTCACACTTTGACAGGACCAGATGGGACTCCAAACTTTCACAGGGGAGTTATATGCATATGCTATTTTTAGATCTATTTTAGATTTCCTTAAAGAGGAATTTATTTTAAACATGGTGTTTTAGTGTAAATGCGCAAGTACATTATTAAATAATCCAAACATTGTTCATATAATTTGCACGAAAAAATAAATTATCAATAGTTCAGAACTTTAACACTTATGGCCACTGGGTGTCATCAAAGCTTTATCCGTTCCAGAACCAGAAGAGTGCTTCTCATACAGTATGAGTCATAGCCCTACAGACCTTCAATGTACTGCTTTAACTATTAGGTAATCCGTTTAGAAAACATGACCTTTTGACAAGCGATTCTTTTTCATGAACCTTTATAGAAAATCTATAAAGTTGTACCTCTTTATAATTGCCTTGGTGATATGCAAGAAAGGGAAAAATACATACGTTTGTGTATACATATTTAAAAAAATAAAAAAATGTATGTGTGTAGGCAATGTGCACTTGCAACGGAGAAAAGCTTGAGCTGCCCTCCGTGTTAAAAAACCTATTAAGTGCCTCCATTGAAACGTGTGTAAGCACTGCGGCACACTGCGCTTATTTGAAGGCTGCATGGCTGTATGCTCTAAGTGGTGAGCGGAAGATAGGAGGAGGGCGCACAACGGAGGGGAACGAGGGAGGGAAGGGGAATGACTACACGAGAAGAGGGGGGAGGGAAGACAATTTCCTTTCTGTAGCGCACACGCCGCAAGAATATACACCGGGATACGGACAAAAAAAATAGGGAAGAGAGGGAAGGAAATACAGCAAGCCCCGTTGCCTTTGTTTTGGGAAATCATTTTACGCAGATAAAGAGGAATAACATGGGGAGGGAGCCTTGACGAGGATTGACTTTCAGTAACCTCTTCTCTGTGGTAAAAAAAAAAAAAAAAGTATCGTTGGATAGGGCTGAAAGGAAAAGCGATAGGGAAGACATGTTTAGGGATTTTTGTATTGAGGTTGCCGTAGAATGTTGATATTACATTTGTAAAACGTTTCTGGCTCTCGTACAGTTGTAAAGGGTTAACGAACAGAGGGCGTTATGTTTATGACACATTATTTCGATCCGTGTTTGTTTAATTGCTTTGTTATTGCTCTGAAATAGCTTAGGCCTATTAGCATAGTAAATCTAGCTGTAAAAGGTTAGTAACCATAAAGCTATAAAAGGTTGAAATTGTCATAAGGTTTAGGCCCAATAAATAACATATTGTAGGTTTGCGAGTGTTGGGTTCAGTTATCGTACACAAAAAACAAAGTGACAATTTGTTACATTCTATTGACGTTACTTGATACGATTCCAAACGGTATTTCTGTTTTCTTCACACTAAAGTGTTGAGACTTGAACGGTGCAGTCAAATAAAGCTTTATTGCCGTAAAGCGCGAATCTATTCCTAGTAAAGTCCTCCTGATAAGGCAGTCTTTCCTGCATAGAGAAATCATAGGCAGGCCTACGTAGAGGGAGAGCGTGTTGCCAGGAATAGGATCAGAAATATTCCCAATTTAGAAATAAGAAAGGGCACATAAGGAGGATTTTAAATGTTAATGTCGACCGACGTAGCATCAATCATGCTGCCAGTGTCCCGGGCCTTAATGGACCGGGCTGAGCTGGACACAATGGGTGGAGTGCATCCCAACTCTGGCGGAGCTTCTGCAGCTGTTCGAGGGATGAAACGAGGAGACCCGGAGCCTGACGCGCAATCATCGGGGTGTTTGGTGGAGTCAGTCGGGGCAGAGTGCAAGCGTCCACGGATTGACGGCTCAGGAGTAGTCGCTGAGGTTGGCCAGGTGAGAATGATAAGCTGTAAATAACGCCCACCAGTGCAATGGCTTAAACCAAAACACAAAGGGCTCTGTACGAATGATGTTATGATTTAGTTCCCCACACGATAGGCTAAGCTCGTGAAGGCCTCGTTCAATCAGAGCTGTCTTTCATTCTAGCATTATCTTATCAAACGAGCACGTTGGGAAATATAGTGTAGTCTAATTATCCCCCTTGTAATTTAAAATTAATCACCCTACCCAACCATACCTGAAGACATTGAAAGTCTAATTCGTCCAGAAGCACCCTGCTACTCATAAGCTAGCTACTCATCATAAGCTTCTCTAGCTAATCAAATTTTCGAATATATCAGTACTTAAAATGATGGTGCTTAAGTGAAATTAGACAGGAGACACCACGTAGACTATTTTTTAGCTTAAAGAAGAACCGGAATTTTATGTTAGTTATTAATTGGCTATTGTAGGCTACTGCTGGCTGTACTTTCATGCCACCGTAGCCTAGATAGTACATTACATTACATTACATTACATTATTAGTGCCTACAACAAGAAAAGGTAAAAAAAACTACAAGTTAGGTAGATAAAATAAGTGCATCCCTGACCTAGTCACCTAGATAAGGGCTAAGCAAGTGCTACATAAACATCAGGATACAAAACAGAACCAGTAGTTCCATAGTAGGCATTAGTCATCGCTGTACTTGAGGCTAAATACATGTTGCCAAGTTGGCAAAAAAAAAACTGGAACGTAAACACACGTGACCTTTATCATATCGTAGCAGGGTTGACGTCTCATCGTCTTATGGTTTTAGTAACGTTTGGTTCAAGAATGGAAATTGGAGTCAATGTTTGCATATGTAACTTAGAGTGGACGGAAGGGGGGCTCTGGGTAAACGATGTATTATAACTCATGATGTTAAACATATGTTAGTACACTACCAGAAGGCCTATGTGGTATTAGACTTCAACAATCACATATGTTTGGGTTTAACTTATATTTATTTTGTTTTATAAACGCACTCCACGAATGAAATGAACTTTATCTCAGTAATTTTCCTAATACCTTATAGAGGAAGACACATTGGTAGGAGGTACACAACATTCCGCCAGATAATATGAGGTCATAGGGTTATGTTATGCTTATAGCTATTTTGCAGAGTTAAGTGGTTCTATCATAAGAAAATGTATTCTCCAGCATCATAAGTAACTGCAATAGAACTGGAGTGGGCAGTTTGCAGCTCCGTGTTAGTAGTGTAATGGATTTTTTTTTTTTTTTTTACATTGCCTGTATAGTAGTGCTAGAAGATATGTTTTTATAGCTGTAATGCACTTAAAACAAACCGAATACATTGTGTGAGTGTGAGTGTGTGTGTGTGTGTGTGTGTTTGGATTGAGTGGAAGAGATCAATAGCCCTCTTCCTCTAAAACGTATTGAACAACATCTGATTGGCTGGTCCGGAAATGCAGAGGTATGTGTGTACGTGTGTTTTTTCT
>JAVQIZ010027285.1:0-10740 GCA_036023535.2 Galaxias brevipinnis | reverse complement strand
TGCCTCCTGGGCACCTCTCGTTGGAGGTTTTCCGGGCATGCCCTACTGGTAGGAGACCCCGGGGTAGACCCAGAACACGCTGGAGAGATTATATATCTCATCTGGCCTGGGAACGCCTCGGGATCCTCCAGGAGGAGCTGGACAGCGTTGCTAGGGATAGAGACGGCTGGACTACCCTTCTTAGCCTGCTGCCATCGCAACCCTGCCCCGAAAAAGCGGCGGAAAATGGATGGATGGAAGTTCAAACTAAGATCAAAGCTTCCATCATCTCTCTGAAAACTTCTCTCCCTGGTGTCAATCTCTTCTCATAAGTGTAACATTGACGCGTGCTGAATCTTGGGAACTTCTATCATGGAGTGCAAGAAACTGTCTAATTGGCTTTTAGAACAGTACTGTACATTGTGCTGGATTATGTTGCAAAGATCAAAGTACATCTTTCATTATTTCTAGAATTGATCTTCTTAAAGAAATAACCACAAAATGTGCTCGAGCATGCCACACGCTGCTATCTCCTGCCTCTGAATGTAACTAGGTTGCATAAACAATTTGTGTGCAATAAAGGTAGTCTTCTGCTCAGGGATATAGAGCATGTTTACTGAAGATGTAAATTACAAAGCATATGGATTAGACTCCCTCCCTCCCTTCAACTGGCTGCCTGCTTGTGAGCAACGGATTTTCAAACCACTGCAGGATTTCCAATGTGTGATACATTGTGTGAGATTCGTAGGACGTGTGAGGATAACGGAGCGGACGTGTAATTGAGCCTCCATCTTGGCTTTTGTCAAAAGACCTTCAACTACTGTGAAGGGATAAACACGCAGATGAAATGGTGTTTGGGTGTATCTGCTCTCTGTTCTCCTCCTAATCTCTTCAGTCGCTGTGTTTTTTTCTCCCGACAAGCCAGTGTGCTGAGGGGGAACAAATGAGCGAGCCTTAGCGATGAGATTGGCTTTGTATTATCTTACAAAATGGCTGGGGATGCTATTAATTACAAAAGAAGAGCCCGTTTACAGCACCAATAGGCTTTTTTTTTTTTCTTCTTTCTTTTACATGTGCAAAGCAACAAAGAACAGAAGAGATTGCGTGACAAACCTCATAAGAGAATTCAGGCCCTAATGGGGTTAAGCAATGTAGCAATTATAGGCTTGTCCTTTTTTCTTTCTTTCTCTCTACCTCCTCTTTTATTGTCCTAAAGCTTTTTTTAGCACATTTTCATCTTACTGAAATAAAGAAGAAAGAAAAAGGGGAAGGGGAGACAGGGGATAATTTGAACTGGCTAAGGACAGAAAGGCTATGATAGTACAGTAGAGTAGTAGCAGGAGCTACCCAGACAGGCCGTGATGATGGTTGGGTCCTCTGTGGCAAGCGGGGGACTCGTGGGCAAGTGGTAAGGGAACAGATGTGTGTCGTTGACATGGGAGCTCATTAGAGCACTTTCAATTTGCTTATTTCCAAGATATGACAAGGTCTCATATCCCCATTAAAAAATATATAGTTTGGGGGTTATTTGTGGTCAGAAAGTTCCACAACTATCCCTGAATGTTGCCAAATACAGACCACAAGCACAAGTCAGGAGTTTATGGTTAAAGCCTTGAAAAACCACCGCATTTATAGTTAGTTCCATAAACATCATTTGTGTGGATTTATCCTCTCATCTGAAGTTTTCACAGCAAAAAGGACGTTGGCGTATTTTCCAACCGAAAGTTCTGAAACATACTGTAGTGGGTGAAGCTAGAATCCCAAAGGTCAAACAATAACCTTTAGCAGCAGGGAAGAACGAACCAAACAAGGTCTGATCTCAAAGCCTCTACCTGACATTTACAGTATTCTCTAATTTGGGGAAATCCACTTTCAAAGGACCTGAGCTGGACATTGTCTTAATGTGCGTTAACTTTTCGAGGAGTCTATCATCCGTTGACCTTATCATCTCCCTGAGATCTGTCATCCCAAACGTTATAAACACATGAAAAATCCCTGGCCATTATATTAGCTTCTTTAAAAAAAAAGACTCTCGCTGTGCAATAACAAAGTTGACTTTTTAAGTAGATTGGGATTCAAAGGGATCTCACTCTTCGGCAGTTAATC
Organism: Galaxias brevipinnis; assembly: GCA_036023535.2. Classification (NCBI taxonomy): domain Eukaryota; kingdom Metazoa; phylum Chordata; class Actinopteri; order Galaxiiformes; family Galaxiidae; genus Galaxias; species Galaxias brevipinnis. The sequence continues at coordinate 8,655 of JAVQIZ010027285.1, read as the reverse complement.
AGTATGATACATACATTTTGATATTCTACACACACACACACACACACACACACACACACACAGCATTCCCAAACCTTATCCAGGGGCCTCAAAATCAACAATATGTGTCTACTAAAGACCGTAAACAACAGTAATAACAATGTAATTCAATAGGCCATGGTTCCTTCACAAATTATGCAAACCACACACCTTTGTGCATTGACTGGAAATACCACCCAGGGCTGAAGCAATCAGCCTTAATTACCAGCAAAGGAGAAGAAGCAGTCTAAGTAGACCCTCAGCAGACGGTTCAGTAGCCCGTACCGTAAATATTTAGGACATTGCCAGTCAGATAAGATTGTAAATTTGCTTAAGTGCACAAATAGAACAGTCTACTAGAATAAATAACACATTGCCAATGAGTCATTCCAATATTCAAGGGGTAAGAAAAAGCGAGCGAAAATAGGATTCGTCATACGTCTGTGGCAAATGGTTAATGTGTCTACGTGACCATGGATCTCTTTAAGTCAGGTACATGATACTTTAAGAGCCAGATGACTTTACTAGGGTCACGCGCTGCTTGCCCACTCAATAGCACAGAGAGGAAGCGCTGGTCGACATTGCAACAAAAAAGTGCATGGCACAGTCTCACTTGTCGCCTCATCTACCGGTGGTCCTGCCAGCTGAAACCCGCCTGTTATTCCATACGGCCTACAGGGACAGAATTAGCAGTGAGAAGGCTGCCACAGCGGGAGCTCTTGTCAGGTGTCAAGCATCGCAGGCAGTGTTCACAGGAAGCGAGCTGGTCCTGTCACTCACAAAACATGCCAGCGTGTGCAACTTGCGCTTCTCTCTGACGCACCCACACGTAGCTTTCACACACACTGACTAGATGTATGCGCCAACGATTATCGAGTGTTTACGCATTCTGAAAGTTCCAACACGCAGACTAACCCAAACTCTGTGAATCACTTACCCAATGTCGCTTCTGTAACCTGCTTCACCCAAGTCTGTCACTCACTTTCTTTTTTTCTCTAGTAATGGTTGGTGACGCCACGGGAGATGCTGACAGAAGCTGACGGGCGACGCACCTGCTAGCCCTGCAGCCTTCGTTAGAGTACACACCTGTGCCATGGCACATGTGGTCGTTATCACCTTTTTGCTCGTCACATGATCATTTCCTCGACTGCGTTTCTTGCTCTGTGTGAAGTGAAGCCTTTGTACTGACTTACTAAATATTCCAAATATCAACAGAACAGTTCCATGAAATGATTGGATTTGGACACATTTAGCCTGGCGCACCATGATATCTCGAGTCTTCAACGTGTAAACGAGCATTTGGAAACACTTAAAATGAACAGAAACAGTAGAAGAGGTATTTGGGGGTTTTCGGGTTAATAACTTCCTGATTTGGAAGAAGACATATTTAGACATCCTTTTCTGTGCAACCCTTACATTTCTCTTTATCCTGATCATGTCTCACATGCTCACCTGTGTGAAAATTCACAAACAAGGGAGGCGGACCCACCCTGGGAGAGTGGAAATAAGCAAGCCACAAAGTGCAAACAAACACGGTCTGTCACAAATTAGTCATTCAATTAGCTCAAGCAGGGGATGACTTTCTGCAATCCGCTTGCACCTGCTCTCACCCAACAAGGGCCTAAGTGACAGACTGTCATCACAAATAATTGCTTTCTGGTAACAGGTCCTGGAGGTGAGGTGATGGCTGCCACCCTCAGCATTACTCGCTCCTCTCCCTCCTCGTCCTCCATGCTTCGCTCACTGGCTCTATCTCTTTCTCTCTCCCTCCCTCTCTCACTGTCTCTCTATCTTTCCCGCTTGGGCTGACTGCTAGCGTGTGCGACGTCGGCCCAGCCACCGCCTGCTCGGCACCTTATTTATTTTAATTATTTTATTCCCTTGCCGTTGCTGGCACTCGCGGCTCGGAGATCGCTGATGGCTGACACTCATTTGTCAATCTTTCCCGGCTACCCGCCAATTACAAAACGAAAGTTTGGCAAGGCCATTAGAGGAAACTCTGGCTTTAACAAGCAAGTGTTAGCAGGCCGATATGGTTGTGTGTGTGTGTGTGGGCTTTATTTTCTCCATCGCTTTCCTTCTCTTTTCACCAAGATTATAATAGAGACATGTTGCTAACGTTACAGAAGAGGGACACAAGATGTGGTTCAAGTTTGTTTGCTTGGCTCCGAGCGCAAACAATTATTGATTTCTTGAACTTTGACTGTGTCAGTTCCCCGTTCAGTGTTAAAATTACAGTAACCGGTACCAGAATCTGAGTTTGAGTTTTATGTACTTCAATCTGACAGTGTTTTTTATTTTTTTGTGTCTGAGGTAAATACATTTTTTTGCGGCTGTATTTAGTCCATGTGCATTTTTCCAGTTACAGTGTGATAAATCATAAAGTGCTCAAAGTGCATTTTAATTCATAGAAATAAACAATTGTTATTGTATCGTAAAGTATGCTTTATTGAAAACAACAACTACTAGTTCTAATGGTTGTTCCATTTTAAAAGTTCCTTTGTAGAGAAAATGATCAGCGTATCTGTAAGTATGGCTTAGTGAACCATAAAAAAATGACTGTCCTTTAGCAAAAGAGTAAGACTGCACACCGTACTAATGAAGTTCCCAAACTTAGACAAAAGGAATTTGCACTGTTGAAAATCCCCTCCAAAACTCGAATTGGTAGTGTGGGACTTGTTTGACGTTGCAGAAAAAAAAACAAATGCCCCTCTGCTTTGTGACAGGAACATGGCCTTTTAATTACATCAGGAATGTCTGAAAGATAAATTAGAGGCTCTTAGTTTACTTCTGACTCGGCGGTATCACACCTGTACTGATAAGGTAAGGGCTTTTGTGTTCTCGTCTGCGTTGCATGAAGAGACCCTTGATCTGGCGAAAATGTCAAGTCAGGCCGAAAAAGGGTGATATCAGAGATTTTGTCCTTTGGGAAGGAAAAACAGTCGTTGTTGTCTTTTTGCATTCAACATTTGGCCCCTTTTTTTTCATCAGCATATTTTTTAAAAGGCTTAAAGTAAAGAACAAAAATAAGACAAATAGGGGTTTGGGGGAAACAAGACACAGATACAAGCGTTTTCTGGAAGCAGCCATGCACAAATCAAGGCAACAGGCTTTACTGCTTGTATTCCCATCCGAGGTGTAGGCCCAACCTATGCTTCAGAAACTTTAAAGAATGTCCTGTTCCTTTTCTTGGCTACAATAATTGGGCGGTACAAGAGAGACACCACATCTCAGGTACTTACTGGCGGCGAATCAATCCCTCGCATTGGAGATGAACAACCGAATGAGTGTTTCCTAACATTCCTCTAAAAAAGACAAAACAACGAAGTTCACAGTTAACTTTTTGACATTGGCTCGGGGTAACTAGCCACCGTATCGTACATGTGAGTCAATCTATTCCCGGGTATGTTTAGGCAAATAGGGCTTGAGCTAGCCAACAAATCTGATGTGGCAGGCTATCTCATTCTGTTGCCCTGATTAGCTACAATCCGCCACACTCACATAAAGCCTAATGGCACCACAAGTCCTACAATAAAAAGCTGACATGCAGAATGTCAAACGTCATTCTACCGTCTGCCTAATGGACTGTTTTTTAAGATACCGTGCGGCCCACGCAAAGACTATGCCGCTGTTGATCTTTATGATTGCGAATGATGTAACCATGGATCTTGCAAGCACGTTAATGTATTTTCTTTTAGAATTATTACATTTTACGCTCAAGACCTTTACATATCAAGCTTGAATTGAAATTAAATGGGCAATTATGCAAGACCAGAAATATGGATCAAATATGGATTCCTATACATACATAAATACATCCAATAAATATCCGACTGTTAAATTAACACATCAAATAACAATGCCTTGTGGGGCTTTAAAATGAAATACTAAGTAGTATTCCTTAACTTCCATAGTTAGTTAGTTTGAAAAAATAAAATTATATAATTTCCTAACCATTAATTTCACAACATCATTGAATTTGGCAGCATTTTTCTTAAACACGCAAATACGTTGTTGTTTTTTTCTTTTTCTTTCCTTGCCACACAGCCTGCTATCATCAATCCTTCTACGACTCGACTTATTTATTTTTCTAATTTGCGGTGTGACAGGGCTGCTCGTCTCCGACGCGGCTCCGGATCCGTTTATGGCTTGAGCTCGGCCTATTAGGAGGCTGACTGGCGGGTGATAGATGGGAGAGAAAGAGAGAGCAGGGGGCCCCCTCTGCATTGGCTTCAGGCTGTTCTAGTCAGCGGCTCAATGGAGGGCGGCTCTCCAGTCAAACGGAATCCAAATGAAGTGTAGCACGACGCCAATCTCTCTTTAGGACCAGTGCACAAGTCTTGCATGGCTAATTGAAATCTCCTCGACCAGGCCTTCCTTAGGGTGCGTCACGGAGCGTATAAACTGCAATAAACTGGCACCGCTATATAAAAAAAGGGGCGTTTTCAGTAAAACGCCAAAGTTAAAACTCTCACCGCACACATCCTTTGACTTGAGGCTGGGACGAGGTGCATGCTGGGATAGCTCCCAGGGACTGGAGGTTGTGTCGATCGGTCTCCCCCTGCAACAGGCAGGACGTGGGATTGATTCTGCAGGCCGGCCCTCCTCCCATGCCGGCCTTAATGGGACAGTTAATAGCCCTTGGTTGGTCGGCGCTCTCCGACAGAAGCGTTAGCGGAGAGATGTGGACAGAATGTGTAATCTGATGTGCGATCATTTCCACGTGGGTCAGGTGGAGAGAAAAGACGTGGGGAGCGATGGGTTTCCGACATGAGTGGGTGGTAGTCCAACACTGAATGAGGGCAGGACGGAGCGGGGGGGGGGTTGCGATGGAAAATGAAGGCGTTGAGAGAGAGAGATAACTAGAGTGACGAGGGGCTGGATTAGATGGGGAGGCCGCTGCTGATTGCCAGGAGCGGTCAGTGTGGGCTTTCATTAGAGCACATCCCTCCCCGAGTGCTTTAGCAACCACTGGCAGTTTTTACATACATTAGCAGTGTGGGGGAGAGAGAGCCTTGCTGCGCGGCCTATAATTTTTTTGTCCAGGTGTCATGGGGAGACTTGAGGTGTCACCAACCTGTGATTGTCACAGGAATTAATGACAGAGGACACTTTTGTCTAACTGTGGCGTGGCTCAGGGCTGAAGGCGGTGGCGGCCGTCGTGCCGCTGGTCTTTGTGTGTCTGATGGGTCTGAAGCAGCCAGAGAGGATGACTTAGCATACCTAAGCTCCTTTGTTCACATATATTTAATACTGAGTAGTGTGGCAGAAAGAAACCCATTACATTACTTCGTTTTTTGTTTTTTTTATACATTAGAAAAGCTTGGAAAAAAGGTCTGCCTACAAAATGTGGAATTCCCCTTTTGATGCGATTGATGACTTCCGTGGTATTAACACTTCAAACTAGTCCCGACCGAGTAGCTTCCTCCAGCCCCACAGTGCACAGCATTTGAACGTCTGATGCCTTGCATCATGCTGTGAAGACAGTTACAGCACATTTCAACAAAGCAGGAAAAGCTGGGCATCACTAGCAACCCCAGAAAAAGTAAAAGACACCCCTCCGCTCTCTGGCTCTGAATCCTCTGTGTGTCTGTGCCCAGGGAGCTCATTAGGGGCCAACTGGACCACTCTACGGTCACCGGGGGCCCGGCGAGGGGCCACAGACAGCCACGGGCTCTTTGTCCTCAACACTAAAAGGCCGGAGCACAGACCCGGAGAGTCCATCTAGGCCATTCAATTTGTTCAGGGAAATCAAGGTGGACTCAGGTGACAATGTTAGTGTGAATATCCCAAGGTCTCCCCGTGTATCGGAGAGCATGCCAGCTCATGTTTTTGATTTCATCGGGTAAGAGTTGAGTGGTGGAGAACAAAAAAAGAAAGAAAAAAGAAAAAAGTCTGGTTCAGTATCTATTTCTTAGTTAAAAAGGTAGATGTATTGTAAGTCCAGGTTTTACTTTCTTTTTTTTTTGGATTGATTTAATTCCAGGCAATCGCCACCCCGGTAACAAGTGCAATGTCCGCAAGTCATGAATGCTATGAGAGAGGATACGTCCGTTTGTTTTTTCCTCACTCCCTTGCATCTTCCTGGCTGGCGTAGGCATTCTAATGGAAATCACATTTTATAGGAGACACCCTGTACTCTGGAGTGGGAGGCCCACCTTAACCTTTGCTCCTTTACTTAGCCACCCACTCGAATGCTCCACATTCCTGGCACGAGGCACAGAACACCCAGCTGAAAGCGGCCTCACTACATTCATCTGTAAAACAAGCATCCCCTCCGCACGGTGAGAGCAGGACACGGGGAACGAGACCTCAGGTTTTGGCCAGCCGTCGGAGGTTTTGACGCTGTTTGATGCTTGATGGGAGTGGTATAATCCTTCACAATGCTTTGCTCCACAACATGCCCCGGAGGCATAGCGTGGGCGACGCATGGGTGTAGGCTGCAACCATCCCTTATCCTCTGACACAGGTAGGCACCGCTTTAGGCTGATTGGACATACTCCAGGCTACGGGGGAAGAGTGATTCACTTCAATCCGCTTTCACCTTCCTTCTTTTCCACCTTGCTCGAGGACCACTTCATTTTGATACCCAACAACATTAGCATAAGCGTACTTAGACGCATGCTTGTGTGTGTGTGTGTGTGTGTGTGTGTTTTAATCCATGCTACTCGAGACCTTATTGTGAGGGTTTGTGATTCTCCTTTCTGAATTTGAACAAATGCTACGGGGGCTTTGTTGCTTTTACCAGTATTGTAAATAAATTATCGCCACCCACAGAACATGCTTTGGCATCTTTGTTTACATTTCAGCTCCGACACCCCACCAATTTCTCATAATGCAATTTCAAGTGGATTGCAATTACGTTTTGGTTGACACTGAAACAAACATCCTTTTTTGCCCCTTGAGCCCACTATCGCAATGGCGTGGTTATAAAATGACGACCTAAACGGTTGTCTAATGAAGCCTCGCCATGTTCATTTCTCTCGGTGGAGCGAACTAAAAATGGGCTTATCCATAATATTGACATCGTGATCCATCTCTGACAAGCTTACGAGGCGCAGCGTCGGACACATTGGGAATCAAAGCTTCCCAGAAAGGTTTGCGAGATGATCAGAAAAGCATCAATTTCAATCATCTTGAAATTGTAATCCTGATACGTGTTTATTGTTCAACTGGATCATGTCGTCTAGGAATTGTATTAGGATGGAGATGGCCTGTGGCAGGCTAGTGACGAGGATATGGAGGAGGAGGAGGAGGAGGAAGGGCTTCATAACACATAGAAGGTCTTCGCATTCCCAGGCATTTGCAAGGCAGATCGTTTCATTACAGGCGGATGTTACATTTTTGGTTGCGCTCCTTGTAATTGAGTAACCCAGTCCTTGGAAAGTAAATGAATAGTCCTGTGCTGCAGTTTGCTGTGACTTGATTATATAATGTTTTTTTTTTTTACGTGAAAGAGAATTGGACATAAAATCATAATGATTAAATTATAAATAACTTTATATCAATAACCTCAGGCTGTTGAAGGCCTGGAGCACAAAAGCCTATATATTTGACAACATCCTCCTACATTTTATTTCACAGAGAACATACATGAAAACGTAGTGCTTATAGTTATCTTCAGGTCTATATTCCCCCAGAAGATCCTTTGAAACGTTAGAAGATTGCTGTGCCACATTTTATATGTATTATCTAAGTGAGGACTGCGCTCAGCCATTTCTTGAGGTCATTATAATGTGAGTCTCTATAGGTCTGTGAGAGATCTAAAGAACAAGAAACTTGAGAAACCGTCTACAAAAAGCAGATGTCTGGCTATGCATTAAACAGAGTGGCTTGCCCTTGGAAAGGACCATATGGCTGCACAAAAAGGAACTAGTCGTATACACAACCAGACGAAAGATAAGCTAACAAGAATAAGCTGCAACTGAATGCTGTATTATTTCAATGTCCAATACATTAAGCTTTTGTCCATATAGCAACCCTCCAAACAATATGAAAATGTATTGATTTTTATAAAAAAGAAAAAAAGTCACAACATTGCCCTCAGCCATTACTGGAGGTCGTCACTAGAAACGGTTGACTATTTTATAGCTCAGAAGAAATTCAATTCACTCATTAAACCCTGTACCAATGTGCCTGTTACCCCAATTTATCAAGTACATATTCTGAGGCTAGGGATCATCAACGCTGCTTCCAAACTGGAGCTAAGACACGTAAGGTACCCATTGTACTTTCCCAGTCCCCGTGAATGAGGATGTTTTACAAATGTATATATGGCCTGAAAGAAGAAGACCTTTTACATTTAAAATTTCAAGTCTCTTTTCATGGCTTGTGTCTGCAAAAATACACTTACTTCACAGAAAATAATGTTAAGGTCATACAGTGCAAGAAACAGATCAGCTTTCAAATAGGACCTACTACATTGAGAAGATAAAAATACAAACGCTATATTCATGTACAACCTTCTAAAATAAATTATAATTTCTTTCAGTACTGAGATCAGCTAGGCAACATCTACTTCTGACACACAAATATTTAATGTTATAAAGCCTTTTATGAATGTCCTTGCCCATTATCCCAAAGATTTGCAGATTCCATGCACACAGCATACAATTATAATAGGCATTAGGCAGAGTT
>JAVQIZ010027227.1:0-11961 GCA_036023535.2 Galaxias brevipinnis | reverse complement strand
CCCCCCCCCCCCCCCCCCCCCCCCCCCCCCCCCCCCCCCCGGAGTCGCTGTGCTGCGAGCGCACACGGCAAGGAAGCATATGTGTGTTGGCTGTGTGTGTGTTGGCTGTGTGTGTGTGTGTGTTGGCTGTGTGTGTGTGTGAGACATGGGTCATCGATGGGCCCCGCTGAGGAAACATAGGATGAAGGAAACAGGGCTGTTGCTCGGGAAACAGGGTTGACTGAAAAGGCCCGCAGAGCTGTCCCCGCACAGGGAGAAAAACATTGTCCACATGATGTGCAGACGCTGAATAGTTCCAGTTGTCAAAGTTCATTTATGTTCTGAGTTAAGGGGTGATGGAGAGAGACGAAGAGAGAGAAAAAGAGGGAAGAGATTGTACACCGTGATTACGCAACAGTTTGTGTTTTCACTGTGAACATCTTCTCTCTCATGACGGCCTTGAAGCCAACACACACGCACGCACGCATACACACACGCGCACGGTTGGGGAGAATTCTAGTGTTATACAAGCTCCTGACTGTGAGCAAATCAATCAGGTAAAACAGGTCAGGAAGGAGGAGGGAGGAGGACAGCAGGTCCCAAAGGAGACTCTCCTTTGTTCCGCATAAAGGAGGAAGAGGAGGAGGAGGAGGAGGACATCAGTAGGCCCTCTGGCCCTGATCTCAAGGGGAAACAGGTACGTCTCAGCTAGGAACTTGTGAATGTTTCTATGTGATTGTATGTTTGTGTGTGTGTGTGTGTGTGTGTGTTTGTGTCTGTTGATTCAGGCCATATGTGCATGTATACTGTGCTTTGTACTATCACTATATGAGGAAAGCAATTGTTTTGGTGCGTTGGTGTTTTGGTCTGTCTGTTTGTGTGTGTGTAAACATGTGTGTCAGGAGTGTGCACGTGTACTATATTGGTTAGCAGATGCCATGTGTACATTTCTCTTGAGCCATCTCATCAATTTCCCTTGGGATCATTACAACACAGCCGTGTGTGTGTGTGTGTGTGTGTTAGTGTATCTCCCGCCGCAGTGCAGTACAACAGACCTGTGTGCGTGTGTTTCTGTTTGGCCTCTTGCTGTGGCCACATTGGAGACACGCCGGCTGAGTTCTCGGAACCAGAACCATGGAAACTCCAATAGGAATCAGCCGTGGTAAGCCCCTGCTCAGACAGACAGACAGACAGACAGCTGCATAAGCTCATATCGCCGCGCTATCTAACACTCATATAAGTTGATGATCAAGAGAGCCGGGGCGAAGACAGTATTCCCCGCCATTTCTCTCGGATCATTTCTAATAACTGGTCTTATTGCGTCGCCGGGTTCGCCTGCATGTACAAAAATAATGAAAGGAGCGAATCGAATCAATAGGTTCTGCCCACTTTGGTGTAATGGAGGAGATGGCTGGTTTACACGGGGATTACTCATGTTGCTATTCAATTACCTGCTGCTCCAGTACCCGGATTCATCAAGATTTACTTTCAGAGGCATGCATTCTAAATCATATGTTACATAATGATTTGATTATGTATGTGCATGTTATGGAGCATCTGCATTGTGAATGTGGGTGGGTGTGTGTGTGTGTGTGTGTGTGTGTGTGTGTGTGGGTGGGTGTAGGTGTGTGTGTTTGACACACTGTTTCTCTACATAGCCTGAAGGGTAGTTCCATAAAGTTTAATTATATGTTGCATTCCCTGTGGAGGTGCTGAGATTAATCCAAATTAAATTGTGTAGGGGTGCATAAAGGGGTTCTGTTCTGCAAACCACACACAAACAGAGCGAGCACATCCACTAACCACCAAAGAAAAGAAGGGCTGCTTTGAATGAGCCTGATCAAAAAAAAAAAAGAAAATCTCTGTTTGATCCTCTGTAAAGCCACATTTTCACTAAGCACTTTCGGTGTATTACCCTTGCAGCCGTTACCAACCTGCAGACAGCTACCCTAAAATGTAGGCAGGGTTCATAGTCACATTACCACCGTGACATCATACTCAACGTGACGGACGAAACACAGGAACACTACAACACAATGGAGGACATCGACATTTTCTAATCAACGGTCTGACGTGTTTCTAGATTCACCTTGAAGTCCGGGGTCAGTGTGCTAGGTAGAGAAAAACAATTCCATCCACAACTTTTGCCAATAGAAAATAACCGTTCTGATGCTTAACAAACTGAACTAAACCAAAGTAGACTGTTTGGTGGACCTACTAGTATAAACTCTCTAAAATCAGCTTGGACTACAATCGTGGGAGTAGATGCTTTTTGCCATGACCTAGTGGTTGAGGACTCTGCGTCTGAGGTTGGCCAGAATAGGACACGCGTGTGCTGGACAAGTCCAAACACCGCAAGCAACATATGGCTCCAATATCTACTTTTTATAAGTATGACGTCAGTGTGCTGCACGTACCCTCTCACATGTGTGTAGCATATTAAACAGTTTGAATCAGTCCCACAACAGAAATGTCTGTCCATTAATCCCAGGGCTTGACCATAGTGTTTTGTTAACATTTAGCTCTTTGCATTTTGTTACGTTTTGTTGGGTCTGGTTTCATTTCTGTTGGATTAAATCCTATTAGCATTTCTCAAAAGAGTTGAGGAACTGCTCTTCTTGTGCTGGATGCCAAAACTTGAAAAACCCAAAAAATAGGAAAAAATTACGTCAACCATATTTTCTTGGACCTAATGTCTTCACGTCGGCGTTACGAATTATGGGGGAAGAGGAAAATTTCTCACCAGCAGACTAAACCATTACAGGATGTGGGCAGTATCACAAAAGTCAGGCCATATTCTGCTTCAAAGAAAATATCCCAATTGTAATGAACCACACACACATACAGAGGCACACAGAGATACACAAACACACACACACACACACACACACAAACACACCACAAACCGCGATAGAACATTCCTGCAGGCCGTGCTCTTAGGCTCTGCCTATCTATGTATAGCCCGGCGTGACTTTAGCCTTTGACCGCCTCCTGTCTTCCCCCTGCTGTTCCATTCATCACCCTCTCTGCTCGCGGACGCCCTCATTTGTCAGCCCGACGCCCCCTCCGCTGGCCCGCAACGCCCCAACTCCCTTAACCCCTGACCTCAAACCCTGCTCCAACGACCTCACAGGGCGAGCAACGGAGGAAAAACGCCTGCTCCTCTCCCTGCCTTGAAACAAGGGAGTTGTCTTCAGAGAGAGAGAGAGAAAGCGAGAGACAGACAGAGAGAGAGAGACTGTTAAATACACTGTAAGAGGGAAGCACAGAGGGAGACAGGGAGACGTTCCCCACACCTGTTAGAGGCAACAACACACTGCAGACAGAGAAGTCCTCCCGGGGTCGGTGGCGTTGTGTTGACTGGGAACTGTAACATCAGGCCTGCCGTGGTAGACGGCTCTGTGCCTGAGACGACAGACACCCTTCCACACACACACACACACACGCACACCGTCAGGAGAACACCGACCCGCCGTAACGACGACACACTCACCTCCGCGCAGACGCCCTTCACACACGCACACACACTCAACGCACGCACAGACACACACACATAGCAACACGCATATACAAGCGCATGAAAACACCAACACAGTAATGCCCCCACCCCCACACACACACATAATCAGATTGCTTCCACTCATTACCTGATTACTCTGCACACAGCCTGGCTCTATGTCATCTGTGCTGTAACCAGCGCTGGTCCACGTGCATTCCCCGCCGTCTCCCCCTCTCCCTGCCATCTTCCACGTGGGAATGGACAGGGCGGCGACACGAAGGGGGAGAGCTCCGCAGAGAACGGGCGTCAATCCATTAGGACTGTCCTTCTCCTAGTGACCTCGTTGTGTGTGTGTGTGTGTGTGTGTGTGTGTGTGTGTGTGTGTGTGTATTACGGTAACCCCAGCCCCCGGGGAGCATCAGTAGTCTCCCGGTGTAACTCCCATCTTGCAGCCCTCGCCTCCACCAGGAACCCCCCGACTCCCAAGAGGAAGAGTAGGAGGAGGAGGAGGAGAAGGGTTTTTCCTCCATTTAATCAGAGGGCAAGCATCGAGACAGAGCCCTGGTAATGCACCTCGACCTGCCAGCATGAGAACACATGGGCTCAAGGGTGAGTGGAATGATTTGGCCAGGACTACAGAGAGACCCACCAGGCAAGGAGGGTGGCAGGGGGAAAGAGCCCTCGTCCTGAAGTGAATGTCACTGCCTCCAGTCAAGTCTTCTCCCTTCGAACGGGCGATACATCCATTGTTGGGTGAAGGCTGCGACGCTCTTGGAGCTCTGAAGTGTAGCGTCGTCGCGTCAATCAAACACCCTTTCCCATGTCACTCGGAGTGAACACGGGCCGTCGCCACGTAGCCACGCGTGCCGCTAAGGTGAGGCCTGGAGTGGAGAGGCCTCTCCCTGCTGTCTCTGTGACCCGGCCGTGGGACGACGGGGGAACGAGCGCCGCTCTAAAACGAGAGCAGAGTCATTCCACAAATTCTTTCTACCAACGGACTCTGTTGTCGGCCAGACACGGCATTTAGCATCGCTCGCCGGCCCTCTCATTCTCTCTCCGTTTCTCTCTCCCTCACACGCACACAAACACCTACATCCTACATAATTACAGTACAACAGTAACACACAGTCTCAGAGCCAGGGCCTCCCTGTGGCTAGGCCAGACTTAGAAGCCATTGGCCCACACGGGCTTTGTGTCTATTTTAGCCTGGCTAGGCTCGGCTCCCTCTACGTGGGACTGTTGAGAGGAGGAATCGCGGCCTGGTCTGGAATGGCTCGTTACCACTGGCCCCAAACCGGTAGACTTCACTCTGTGCCCACCGCCAGTGCCAGCACAAACAAGGCCCACTTAAACGTCATTCATGAAGGACATAAAAAAAAAAGAATGTCCATCTTTTTACGGGCAAGGCAGATTAAGGAACATTAGTGCTTGCACAGGGGGGGGGGGGGGTTTGGTTGACGGAAACAAGACGGCGTATTTTACCTCGGCATATGTTTGAAAGTGTTGCTTCCCTTCACAGAAGAGAGCATGCAGATTTAGCTGTTAATACTGTACGTACGTGAGAGGAGTAATATTTAAATGACGAGGCTGACTCAATACAGTTTATACATTGTAGAAGGGCTTAAGGGGTGAGTAAGAGGGGGTTGGATGTTGAAGGGAACAGCCTCTATATCAGACAGGAAACACTTTGAAATTCTAAATCCTGTAGGAACACCGATTCACTTTCTACTAAGGGGGAAGGGTTGTTTTGGTAACAACCAAGAGCCTTTGGTTAGCAATGAAAACAATGCCACACAAAATGGAACGGAGTAGGACTGTTGCGGGCTACGTAAGTGTTTGACCCAAACTCAGACATCCTGGAAACATTTAGAAAACTTCATAGAAAACTTTAGAACTTCATTTGATTCAAACTACAACAAAGGATGGCACAAAGGCAAGTAACGTTCATAATGACTGGTCGAGGGAGAACACAAAAGACAAGGCTTAGATACAAGAGCTAAAACACAGGAAAAACCAAAACACAAAATGAGGGCAGGGTAGAGCAAGAGAAGACAGATAAGGTGCGCTGGATCTGTCCTCCAGAGCACACCATGGAGACGGAGCGGGCACATGAAAGCCACGCCTGTGACAAGTACTGACAACAACTTCTTTGAAGAGTTCATGTTCACATTCTTCTAAAGACAAAACACAGATTTGTTTCAGTGAACAGTTACAGAACTATCGAGAAGGGTGTTATTTTATATATTTTTTATATATTATGGAGCTGTTTTGGATAGCACTAGCATTGCTAACCAGGCTAACCAGAGGCTTCTGTTCTTTCTGTCCGAGAATCAGACGAGGCGCAGAGTGTGACGGAATGGCCCCAGAGGAGTATCAGGTATAGTGGCCAACGAGACGGAACTCACTGAGATGGGACTGAACCATTAAAGACTAAATGAACATGTAGATCAGTGTGTTATTAAATGAAGATGGAATGACCATGTTATGCAACGTGGGCTTTGGGGGTATGTCATTATCCAAACGTGAGGGACGACGTTAGCAGAGATCCTTAAGACGCGACAACAATCACATCCTCTTTGGATTCCGCGGGTGGATCATGGCTGAGGTCGGCGATCACGGATTCCATGGCAATGGCCTGTGACTCTGGGTGAAGGTCAGCCTCTCGCAGACGGACCGAAGGCACTCTTGGCGAATATAATTGCGTAGGGGGGAGGGGGATTCACACGGGGGAATAGGCCACACACACCTGCCGAGAAGCTGGGCAAAGCTATAGACCAAATGGAGACAACATGGCAGCACCAAAGCAAAGCAATCCATAAACACAAGAGCTTTCTGTCTGTGCTGACAGGCATGCGCGCTTGTTCGCGGTGTTGTTGTGTCCGTGTGTGTGTGTTCGCGTGGGTGTCTGCGTGTAATTGCGTAGGTGTATTTGTACGTGTGTCTATTTGTGCCTGTGTATTTTTATGTGTGTGTTTGTGAATAACCCCCCCCCCTCCCTCGATAGAGGAAGGTAGTTGTATGTGTGTATTGACGCCAGCAGGAGCTATTGACCAGGGTGACAAGCCCTGGCTCTGACCAGACTGTACTAAGGAGGAGAATTGATGGAGTGCCATTGACTGAAGAAAGATCGGGTTGGTGAATGGCGCAATGGCCTCTTTGAATGCGCCGCGTGTTCATAAAGTCTTGTCAGTGTTTCCCGCTTGGAACCAGGTAGTTGTTAGCATCACTTCATTCGCGCTAGCAATTGTTTCTTCCAGTAATATATAGATTTTTTTGTTTTGTTTCAATCCTGCGGTGATTGCATTATACTTCCATGCCTTGGTCACCGTCTTTTTTCCTGGTTACTGCCCGTTGTGTAAAGCAGCTATTGTTCAGTGATCGATGGACCAATACACACACACACACACACACACACACACACACACACACGGGGAATGTGAGGGTCCCGTCATGTCTGTAGGCTGACATGCCGTGACTCCGGTGCCTCTTCCCCTAACCTTTCTGGGGGGACGGTGAACACCTGTCCCTCTGCTCATATGGCATGCTAATGCATGCGACCACATGGCAGCCCGCTGCCTGACCTTGCTGGGACAGCTCTTGTGTGAGACAGGCCGGGGGGTGGGTGGGGGGCTGGTGGCCCTGCTCACGCAACAGAGAGGAGACGCAGACAGCTTCCTGACCGGACCGCACAGCCAGGAATTAATTTGGAACTGCAGCGAGGTGGAGCTACGGAAACCAATTGTGATGCATTGCTAACAAAACGTATATTATTATGGGTTATATTATTAAAAGTTAACCTACAATTAATACAAAACTTAATTTAGTATAAAACTAATGAAACTAATTGTCTGTTTTACGATGGCCACTTCTATACATTTTTCTCACAATGATTATAATGTTGGTTGCATTGCAGGCTGTGAAAATAACAAGGATTTGAGAGTGAGTCATTATCAAATGAACAGCATGTCCTGGTAACCTTATAGATACGGCCCTTGAATTGCGTCCAATAGCAATGGGCAGTAAGCGATGACAGCATAACGGCGTTTGAACAGAACAGATTCTTCAAGCCTGTCTTCTGGTCAGACGAAGCTCTGTATTTCTCTGCTCTCAAGCTGTTTGCACAGGCACAGACGATGGACATCTGAACACCAACTTTCCTCACACACACACACACAGACACACAGACAGACACGCACACCCTGTGCCCACCCTGCCAAGCCTGCTATAATAACCCACACAAACACACGGGTGTCTGTCTGGGGAGAAGGATATTAACGGCTCTCGCCCCGCTCCTCCAAGTGTACTTCTCAAGGTGCGGGGCTTGGTATTGCCATGGCAACAGCCGAGCGACCAGAGACTGAGGGGGTGGGGTTAAGGAGGGAGGGGGCTCTCTCCACTTGCTGACAGGGATGCTGGGTAGTTATTTGGAACATTTGACATTTCCGCAAACTAGCAGAGCCGCCCAGGGAATTTAGAGGTGTGTGTGTGTGTGTGACTGTGCGAATGGGTAAGGCCTGAAGGGGCCTTCATGCGCCACGAGGCCAGGTGTGATGCCAATGCGTTGTGAAATATGACACCTCTCATCTCCGTTCTGTTCAAAGCGCGCGTGCATGCCCACCCCCCACTGCTGGGGTCACTGTTTCTGTCTGCGTAGCTGGGACCTCCAGGTGTTATTGGGCTGTTTTTACCTGCACACCTACCCTCACTGGCCCAGATATGTCCGGCCCTATCCATTTCTCTGCCACCCTTCTCCCTTCATCTACCTCTCCACCTCTATTGGCCTCTCTCGTTCTCTCTCTCTCTCTCTCTCTCTCTCTCTCTGCCTTTCTCTTTCCCCCTCTGTTCTTGATGTGCTGGGTGTTCACGTGTTCAGAAGGGTTCAGGCTCTGACAGGAACCAAACAAGGCCCTGAAAAGGAAGACGGTGATTACCTTTGCGAGACAAAGAGGTCCCGTCAGGGGCTGCCACTGCCCCTCCAGAGGAGCAGTGGGTTTAGAGGGGTTACGAGTGTTCTAAATGGAGGCAATGTACCATAAGAACAAGTATAAAAGACCATCCTTAGAGATACAGCCATTTTATTCCACACACATTTTTTTTTCAATTAGAGAATGTGCAAACTGATGCACTGGTTATATTCTGCTCTAAATTGGGCCCTTGGGTCCTCTCTGTGTGAAGCTCATATCAACCAGTTTTTCAGTTCCCTCTGCAACCAGGTAAGGCGCTGTTGCACCACCACTTAGTTCAGCCTCTGACGGGATATTCAAGTTTCAAGTTAATGCAAGCAGGGCTGAATATCGGGAGGGGAAATAGATAGAAGTGATGCCGGTCAGGGAAACGCACGGTCGTAATAATAGTGCTCGGATAAAACAGTTGGAAGTTAGCAAATCACTTTGGACACACTAAACATTTGAGGTCGATATAAAAAGCCCCTTGCTCATTAGTTTCACTAGATTTCTTTTCATTTCTACAAGCTGTCAGAGGCTGTCTGTCAGTCCGTAGCACGCCCAGTGCCTCAGAAGTATCCTCTCATCTTCCTCATCGCGCCTCCCTGCGCAATATAGCCAGTGAGGGAATGTGTGGGCGCGTGTGTGTATGTAGAGTCGGAGAGTTGTCAGAGCGCTGAGGCAAAAGGAAGAGAGTGTGTGTTTGAGTGAGAGAGAGCAGAGAGAGAGAGAGAGAGAGAGAGAGATAGAGAGAGGGAGGGAGGGGGAGAGGGGAGAGCGCGTTCTTTCCTGGTGCACTTGGCAGTTAGTTGTGGGCTGCTGTGCTGTTGCTGTCGTGGCGGTGTGGCTGGTCGCGGGGAACTTTACCACACTGGAGCCCGAAGTCCCACTCTCTCACCTGCGCAGTTCGGAGCTGCCATGGGTCTCGCGCCTGGATTTACTATTTTAATCATTCTACCGGCCTTTCTGCACACGAGCGGCCTTTACATCGCCAGTAGCGTTGGTACGTACCCTAACGTGGCCAATGTTATTGTTTTCTATCATATCTCTACATCAACATGCCGTTGTTCCTGCTCGACTAACTGCGAAGAGCCTACATTGCCATTTGCTCTTAATGTTAATAGGCTTTATAATTATGGAAACAACGTAAATTGCACATTTCCAGCCCTTGTAGACATTTTGTGATTTTTTGAGACTTTCCTGAGATCGCAATCGCAGGAGACTTTAAAGGCTGTGTTAGTGCGTTTTTCTCCTCATCCCACTTCTGAACCGAGCGTTTCAACATTTTGGACAGTGGGGATAGACAGTGATGTCAAAAGGATGTGAGTGGTTGTACCGCTCTGTTTTTCCCCAAAAAGAACCGTATCTGATTTTATTGCATCTATTGATTTATCAGTGTCAAAAGAGTCTGATGTTATTGAAATAGCAGTTTATAATACCCTATAAATAGCTATAAGCATATTCGATGTAAAAACTTTCAGAATAAGTAATAAGTGCAAAACCAAAGAAAGTTGGCTTGTGCGACATGGTGGATTCACCTTATTTCCTTCAGAGAAAACAATGGCTTCATGCAACATCCATATAGGCCTATGTATACATGCATGCTACATTTTACGTTGTTGACATAATCGCTTGTGTGTTGTTGGTGAGTGGGTATATACAGGGAGACGCCGATAGAAAATGAGATTAAGAAAGATAGCATGCGTACTCTTACTTTTTATGAGGGTGCATTATTCCTCCACCTCTGAAAGCCACCACAGCTCAGATTAAGGTGTCGCTGTCATTGACATTGTAACGGCTCTCCACGCCCAGAATAGGCTTAGAACAAGACTGATAAGGAAATACAATACCTGGAATAAATGCTGCATGCTAGTTGATATAATGACATTGATGGTCCTGATGATGACGATGAAGATATTTTTCAATCGCAATGTTTATGTAAAACTTCTTGCCTTATTCCCCTTTTAACTGGCATAGAAAAAAAAGTAGGGTCTCAAATGTGCAGGTTCTTTTGATTGTCAAATGATAGATTTAGAAGTCTGCTCCTTACAAAGCTTGACAGTGAGAAAAATATTATTCAGCGTGAGAAAGGCTCAATTAGCACCTTGATCTTCTCTACCGACTTTCCTGTTGTCGGGAGAAGGGCATAGAGGGTGTCTGCTGCTGCGCACTGCTGAGGCTGCCGTTTCCACGCGCTGACTTTACAGTGTAGACAAGGTCTGCTTCTGGGTTAAGGGGTGGGGCACAGCTAGGTGTGTGTGTGTGTGTGCGTGTGTGTGTGTGTGTGTGTGCACATTTGTTGCTGCAGTCGTGTGTGAGTGTATGCGCGTGCAGCGCTAACAACACTGTCTATATTTGTGTCCCTAATATTTTATGTGGTCCAAATTATTTAGCATCTTGTGGCAATTGAACGAGGATGTGTGAGCTTGCTGTGAGAAACAAAGCTTCACCTCACATCCCCTGTCCCTCCTCTTCTGCTCCCCTCCCACCCCCACCCCAGACTCCCTGCAGCATGTCCTGGGGGAGTATGGACTGGTGAGGCCCATCAGTGTGGATGCGGAGGGCCGCTTCCTGTCGCACGGCGTGTCTCACGGCCGTGCGGGGGGTCCGGGAGGGCAGCCTCGTAGGCGCTGGAGGAGGGAGGCCGCAGAGAGCCATCCAGGAGACAGAGGTGGAGGAGGAGGAGGAGGAGGAGGAGAGCCAGAGGAGGAAGAGGGGGAGGACAGGCTCTACTACAACGTGACCGTCTTTGGCCGGGAGCTCCACCTGCGTCTGCGCCCCAACGGGAGACTGGTGGCCCCCGGAGCCAAGATGGAGTGGCGGGACGACAGCGACAGCACGCGGCGCACCGAGGCCCTGGACGGCCGCTGCCTGTACGTGGGGGACGTCGCCGACACGCCCGGAGCAACCGTTGCCATTAGCAACTGTGACGGCCTGGTGAGTGGCTGAGAGGGAGGGGGTGGGGGTGGAGGTGGTGGGGGGGTCTAGTGAAACCTGCCTGGTGCCCTGACCACTAGGTTCACATCGTACACGGTGTGTTGCACTTGTCTCTTTTGGTGAGCTGACTTAATGGCTGGAATATTTTTGTGCTTCTAAAAAGCTCGGGGGGAAAACAAAAGCTGCCTGCGTTTTGATGTGTGACCACCTGGCTTAAAGGGCCGAAATAGGGTCTGATTAGAGTTTCTGTAATGAGTAGCGTGCTGTTTGTTGAGGCCGCCGTGCTCTTACGTGGGCTGACAGTCCTTCTCTGTGGCTAGCGCGCCCACAGCCTGTGCACAACATCCACGGGGATTGACCAGCACGCTATCCCTCTGAGTTTCCATAGGAACATCACAGGAGAGGTAGAAAAAAGAAGGGAGGGAGGGCGGGAGAGGTGAGAGGGGAACCAAAGTGCCACCCCTTTGAACCTCGCCGGTGAACTCCGGCGTGGGACTCCTGGCTGACCCCTGGGCGGCCCCCGGGGGTCAAGTCGATGTTTGCTCTGCTGCGCCTCCGTGTGTCACGCCAGTTCCAGCCGGCACGGTCAGACCGCGGTGTGAA